>JAXMNL010000080.1:131977-146101 GCA_035128595.1 Eptatretus atami | reverse complement strand
CTCATTCACCACAGCCTGGTGTTTTTCACAAATGAAGGTGGAATTACGCTTGCGTTTCGATCTGTTGATATGGAGGTCAGCAAATTGAGATAGTAACCACCCCTGACATCAAACTTCAACAGCTGGTGGATTCAGTCTAGTACAGCCGCTCAAAATAACCGGCAAAGCAGGTCTTCACTTCAGACTCCTCTGTCAAGAGCCCACCGCCCTCCGTAAAAAACTGCAAGGACACCAAGGAAGGGATGAGGATGAACGCAATGCGCGACTTCCCCTGTAAGCAGGACGAGAATCACTTGACCACAGGTGATGCTCTACCCCCTCACAGATTCCTCACACATCGGCCTCCTTGTCCAACCTCAGCGCACCGTACAGTTTTATGCCTCAACTCCCTGAACAGCTGAGCTCTACCATTCAGCCTGGCCCCTACCATCCTGGTCTTGTGGTATCCATTGTCCTTTGAGATACAAAATTCTTCGTCGCCCCATGGTGAGTTACAAACATCCACCGGCAACATCAAGGACGGTGGTCTTGAAGGCACTCCACAAACTCTTCAGGACCCTCCCAAAGCACACAGACCCCCCAAATCTCCACTCAGCTTGTTCGCAAACTCCTCAGCTACCCTCTCATCCTTGAGATTGCCAACATCCAGCCTCGGCTGGGATGGCACATTCTCCCGGATTTAAGCTGCAACTTCAGAGTTGCTCCAACAAGCATGTGGTCGGTATTGAGGAACTGAGCACTCCGGTAGACCCTGAATTCTGGATCATCCTCCCGTGACCATCAACGAGACATGGTCAATCTCCTTTGCCCACCGCCAGCGTTGGAATTACCAAGTCCAGCGATGAGCCTGCGGGCGCTGAAAACCATAAACCGGCCACCCTAAGTCCATGACTTCTTGCAAAGTCAAGGAACTTTCGTGCTATTCTGGTTCACAGTCCAGACGCATGGGGACACATGTCTCATAACCATCCCTATCAGTTCCAGTGGATGCATTGAAATCCCCCAAGACGAGAGTGTATCTCGCCTGGGGCACTGATCAAGCACAGACTCGAGCGTGGGCGTAGAATGCATCTTCACTATGAGGTCACTCGCCTCAGTTGGATCATTATACAGAGAGCCGGGAAATGACACCCAAGGAGTGACGAAATCACTCGTCTTCATAATTTGCTCGTTGACCGTGCTACCTCAGTATTCATTGGAGTCAGCTTATTGGACACAGTTACAGCAACTCTTGGGCATGTAACCATCAGAGCGACAAGACCAATAGTAGGTGTAACACCCGCCATGATTTCGCCACTATCCGTCTCCAACCCTCATGGGATTGCTGCAATTACCGATGTTCAAAGCTTGAGCTCAGATGACAACAGAGACAGGTGATATCCTCTCCTCTTCGGGATAGACATTCTAGGCACCACCCGAAGGACCGCCTCAGGTTAACCCAAGCGACCGCCGTCTGGTGGACACCTCAGCACCACCACGACACACTCTCCCGAAATCTGACCTGGAAGGTTTACCCGTTATTTTCCCATCATCACAAGCAGTGGGGTCCCAAAGGATTGCCGCAATCCCGTCATCCCGTGAGCTGCCCGGCGGAGGCAGCTGCACAGGAGGTACTCCCATGGAGTGGGTTTTCAAGTTATTTCCGGTTTTCTTGTGGTTTGCGGAATGAAGGGTTTTCCGGTGCCGGAGTGCAAATCCTGCCAACCAACCACCTACGAAGAGTAACCCAACTGCAGGAGGACGTCCGTAGACACAGTTGGGCCAAGATAGGGATGGCCGTTGGCTCACAAGGGCTCCTCGCCCATTTGGACTGCTTTTGTTTTTAATCCTGCTGGTGTCCATATCTACACCCTCCTCACCAGGAAACTGGTCGGGGAGACAGTCGCCGACAACCCGACCACGAAACAGGTTCGTACAGGTTTCCATGATACCTGCAGCAAGTCAAAGATCTGATCTGGCCTGGCCTGACATTTCAGGCATTAAAATGGGTAAGACGATGAACGAAATCACCAGGACAATTGATTGAAGGATGCCAAACCGTCGTTGAGAGAACAAGGAGAAGCTGACATTTCAGCATGAACCTTCGTCGGAGCAAAGACTCGCTCCCTTTTGCTCCGATGAAGGTTAATTCCTGAACCATCAGCTTCTCTCCCTTCCCACAGTGAATATAAACACCTCAATCATTAGTCCTGTTGATTGCATCCAAATGCAAGCCAAACATGGTAATTCAAGCCAAAACCTCTCAATGTAAAATGACGATAAAAACAGAATCTCAACCACAAGGTAACAGTGTGCCTCGTCCTTTAATGGTCATACCTTAGCAGGTACTTGCGAGACTTGTGCTCATTTTGGTGTTGGCAGGCATGCAGGTAACAGGTGATAGCGGAAGAACCGTGGTGCAACTGGCGCTCCTTGACGAAAAGAGCCTCAAAGTGATCCCCCCACGAGGCCCAGGCCTTCACGAGGACGTCGTGCATCTGCACTGCTGCAGAGGATGCCTTGTTCGCCTCTTCAGACCTTCCACAAATTGAGGAACAAAATTTACAATGTTGATGACAGTGATGTCATCAAGGTGCAATGTGATTTGCACATCTTACTCGTTTAATCGTGCCAAGAACCATTCTCTTTGAGAGCATATAACTCTTGCCGTCATTTCTTTTTGTGAAGGACTTTCACGTTTGTCGACTCGATGAGCTCCAGGCCCTACAACAACAAAAGACAAGATCACAGGTTTGCCACCTGGGTAAAAAAATATCGGGCAAGAGTTTGCACTGAACCCACCCTGGTGACACTGACGCACCTCTGCTGCATTGCATTCTTCGTCCTATGTCTCCACGACAGGCAGGTAGCACTTAACTTGCTGCAAAATTTTCTGGAAGCAATCGGCAACAAGCAGCGAAGGGATGTTGGGGATACGACTTCAGAGAGTCCATCGCAAACATTCCACCAGAACGCTGCTTGCGTGCCACCTTAGCAAATTGGATGATGGCAGAGGCTGAGGCATGCACTGCAAGTAGAGCATGACTCGCTTTGGGTTCACCTTGAGGATTGACTGGTAAGCAGACACAATGGCTGAGAGGGAGAGACACACCAATCAACCAACAACATTGAGCCAAAGAAAGTATTTCACCATCTCATGCGTTTAACGAGTTGTATAATCACCTCTAACGCTGCCAATATTTAATTGCTTTAAATATCACCTTGTAGTGGTGCTCACGCCACCTGAAGATGCTTGCTCCAGTGAGGAAAGAGCATCTGACACCATCGGGAGACGGCTTCGCCACGTTTTCAAGATGTCCTTCATGTGCTGGAGGCTGGTGTGATGACCAAGATTACCAGGCTGAGGCCAATATGGATCTGAGCTGCCTCTGTAATTCAATTATTTGTTGGGCTGCCTAAGGGGCAGGAGAAGGGTGAGACATTTGATAAGAAGAAATTGAGTTTAGGGGGTCAGAAGTTGGAAAAGTGAGAGAATTATAAGATCAAGCGGGAACCAGCGTCAACACATCAGAGGACAGAGGAAAGGGCCACGTTACTGCATGAGTGAATATGGACGTGCGACACAACGGAGAGCAGACGACGCACTCTCGGATGGCGTGGACCAGTGGCGATGTTAACGAGGGTTCAACAGCCGTTGGCTGCTGCTCCTCAGGCTGGCACAACGGCCAAGTACCCTCGGTACAGGTTCAACTTCCAGGTTTGTTCACCGAGGACAATTCAACTCACCTGTTGAGATTAGATACGAGATTATGAAGATGTATAATATACAGACATTGGAAGAAAGAAAGACTCGGAAGGAAACTATTTAATTCCTTACCGAGAGACCATCGATTGATTACAATGCTTTGTGAACTAGACCGGCACTCACTAACTTGGCAGAGCGCGTACCTCGCCAGGCTCAACAGTTTACCTTTTGTATCACACTGATAGGCCGATCTGGATTCGGACCTGAACCATAATCAAATTGGCTTGTCTTGTCACCTAACCAACTCATCCACCTCGTTTTGTCATAACTCATCCACACCTTTTTTATTCATCCACTATATAAACAGTATATATATTTTTTTGCACATCTCTCAGTGATGTTCATTCAAAATCTAATTGATTCGTCCTCTAATCTCTCGTCCTTAACGCAAGCATCAAAGTCTAATTGATCGCTCAATGGTGAAGAATTGGTGAAAAAATTATCGATCCAGATCTTCACCAAAACCAAATAAATTCGCCCTTTGTCACATACCCGACCAGTCCACCAAATTTCGTCTGAATCTATCAGCGGTTCCTAACTTGCTTCCCGCAGTTACTCGTGTCGACCAGACGAACTTTCTTCTTTCGCAGGCCCTTGTATTCGACCCAGGTTTCGAGGAACATCAGCTGCATTCTCGTAGAACCACCACAGACGAAGTTTCCTATTTCCCAGACCTTGTAGTTTCATCAGTTGAAAATCAACGTTTCGTAAGTGTTCCCGCCGGGATTTTCGACCCGGATCCGAGGAGCATTGGCCACGTATATCTTGGTTGAACTTTCACCATTACTCACATGCTACGTTGGCTGAGCAATATGGTGACTGGGACTGCCGGCGTTCATCGGACGATGAGAAGGTCGACCTTCCGATGATCCGCGGCTGGATCGTCAAGGTGTTGAGGAGATACCGTTGGACATCATCAAGGGAGCATTTCCTGAAATGCTGCATCTCCAACAACATGGACGCGCACATAGGACGACCATCATTTGGGAGGAGAAGGCTGCAATGACGGTGAAAGCGACGGTGGACTTGCTCTATCCTGATCGGACAAGGAGTTACTTACCATCTTCGACGAGGAAACCATTGACAAGGATTTCCTCGGTTTTAGCTGAAAAGCTTCATCAAACCCAAACGGCCCTTTTCAGGGCCACAAATCCACAAGACATAAGTATTGATTCCGGTATGAATCCCTTTTCTTCCTTTTCTAGAAAAAAAAAATTCTCTTATATAATATATAAAAAATAAGAAAGAAAACGAAAAACGACTTAGTATCCTCTCCTCTCTCTTAAACTTTTTGAAAATGAGGAATAAGCTGTTAGACTAAATCAAGCGGACTTGGGAGTTAGTCATGTTGCATTTACCTTCGTCACTTTTGTTCCGTAACAAACTTAAGTCTCTAACGTTTTGAGATATTAGATCAGAAAATAAAATGATCAATGATCAATTTATTTTAAAGGTGAAAAACACTGGGTGCGGTTAATATACCGGAAAAGTTATTTATTTATTTGTGGGGAAAACAGGGGTGCGGTTTAATACACGGCTACTGTTTTATACAACGGAAACAATCCAAAGCAAAAGGAAAACAATTTAACTGGCGCAGATGTTTTCGCTTGTTGGCAGTTTCTTTTGAAAGTCTGACAAGTCGCTATTACCTGGGTTAAGGGCATCCTTCGTGGCTGTTCAGTTGGGAATCCTCAGGCACAGTCCTAAAACAAAGATTGTGAATTCACATGGCCCTCAGAAAGTCCATATTCCGTCAAATGCTCCCCTGCGAGCTCCATTACAGCACTAACTAAGGCAAGCACGAATGGAAAACACACGCACACACATCCCCATGGCAAGCATGAACTAACACACACACACAAAACTCTTATCCACTTCGTACACTTTTTATGCCTCGCATTTCCATCTTTATATAAACTTCTGAACCCACCGTATCCTATGATCTTCCCACAGCTGGATATTCCGGAAACACTGCTGGGGAAGCATTACCCTTGTCGTGTTCCTTCTGGGCTTTTTCCATTGCTTTCTTCATACGTTCTCCTGGCCTGAGGCACAAAACCACCCAATTGTCAGCTTAAGTTTAGGAAACTGCATTCTCTTGAGAATGAGAATGCTTAAGGATGAACAACATTGTTTGATGGTATGGTTAAGATCAAGTGAGAGCAAAATTGCGTGTGCCATGTCAAGAAGGCAGTGACCTGCACAAACATGCCGTGCTGCTCATATGCGATGGCTCTGGCGTTTCGGGACAGCGGCGTGTTGGATCCACAGACCGGTCCACATGTCCTCTTCCTGCAGCTCACAGTAGAGATCCAGCGGGGAATCCAGGCATTCTCCTTCTTAAATACGCAGCATCCCTTGCTCATATCCTGAGGCATTTTGTAAGGCACTGTCATTGTGGGCCACACCTTGCTCAAAGACTGAGATCGAAGTCTCGAGAATATGTGAAATAAACAAGAAGGCTCATTCAAAGCAAGCTTAAGAATGGAAAAGCTATTCGTTTGTGATGTATACACATTCCAACAATAACCTTCATTTTACGTGCACGTTTATTACCTCGTTCCACCAAAGGTGGAGGGAGGATGCGTGTTTCACCCCTGTCTGTCTTTAAGCAGCAATTCTCAAAACATTTCTGATGTTATTCGGCAGGGACACTGGTGAGACAGGTGGGTGTTGCGACACGACAAATTTGATTAGATTTTGGTGAAAGATACAGATCCGGAATATGAGAATAAAAAAACAAAAACAAGTGATTCATCACCCATTTGAGAGATGGCGGCAAAAACACTTATTTATAGCCTGATATTTCGAAAGGTTATGGATGGAGTCTTGACGACACCGTGGGCAGGTTGCGTGAGTTGACAATGACGAATGATTAGATTTGGGTGAAAGCGGTCGGACATGAGAATTTTAAAAAGTGATTTCACCATTGAGAGATTGGGCCAAAATCGAATTTACCATGGTGTTTAGGATTACAAAAACAATGGTTGATTACAAAAAATTGAAAAGGCAGTTTTCAAAAAAGCCGTGTTTGTGATTTCAAAAAAGCCGTGTTCTGCTGTTCAAAAAAAGTGTTCGTGTTCAAAAAAGTCGTGTATCGTGTTCAAAAAAGCCCATGATTCGTGTTCAAAAAAGCCGTGTTCCGTGCTTTCAAAAAAGCCGTTGTTCGTGTTTTAAAAAAAAGCCGTAGTTAGTGTTCAAAAACGTGTTCGTTGATTCAAAAAAGCTGTTCGTGTTCAAAAAAGCCATGTTCGTAGAAAAACACAAAAAGCCCGCCGGTGTTCGTGTTAAAAAACAAAAAAGCCGTGTTCGTGTTCAAAAAAAGCCGTGTTCGTGTGTTGAAACAAAAAGCCGTGTTCGTGTTCAAAAGTCGTGTTCGTGTTAAACTGAAAAAGCCGCTGTTCGTCTGTTCAAAAAAAGCCACGTGTTCGTGTTTATAAAAAGCGTATTCGTGTTCACTAAAACAGCCAATGTTCGTGTTCAAAAAAGCCCGTGTTCCTGTTCAAAAAAGCGCGTTGTTCCTGTTCAAAAAAGCCGTGTTTCGTGTTTTTTAAAAAAAGCCATGTTTGTGTTCAGAAAAAGCCGTGTTCGTCGTTCAAAAAAAGCCGTGTTCCTGTTCAAAAAAAAGCCGAATGTTCCGTGTTCAAACAAGCCGTGTTCGTGTTCAAAAAACCATGTTCGTTTTTAAAAAAGCCGTGTTCTGTTTCAAAAAAGCCGTGTTCGTGTTAAAAAAAAGCCGTGTTCTTGTTATCAAAAAGCCGTTGTTTTGTTTAAAAAAAGCCGTGTTCGAGTTCAAAAATAGCCGTGTTCGTGTTTAAAAAAAGCCGTGTTTTCGTGTTCAGAAAGCCGTGTTCGTTTCAAACAAGTCGTGTTCGTGTTTTAAAAAAAGCCGTTGTTCGTGTTCAGAAAAAGCCGTGTTCGTGTTCAAAAAAGCCGTTTTGCCTGTTCAAAAAAAGCCGTGTTCGTGTTCAAAAAAGCGTGTTCGTGAATTTCAAAAAAGCCATGTTCGTGTCAAAAATGCCTGTTCATGTTCAAAAAAGCCATGTTCGTGTCTCAAAAAGCCGGTGTTCGTGTTTTAAAAAAGCCTTTTTGTCAGAGCTGTCTTGTTCAAAGCCGTCGCTGCAAAAAAAGCCGTGTTCGTGTTCAAAAAAAGCCGTGTTCTGTCAAAAAGCCATTGCGTTGTGTTTAAAAAGCCGTGTTCGTGTTCAAAAAAAGAGCCTGTTCGTGTTTAAAAAAAGGCCGTTGTTCGTGTCAAAAAAAAAGCCTGTGTCGTGTTTTAAAAAAGCCGTGTTCGAGTTCAAAAAAGCCGTGTTTTTAAAGTCGTTTTGTATTAAAAAAAAGCCGTGTTCGTGTTTTACAGAAAAGCCGGCGTGTTAGGTGTTCGTGTTCAATAAAGTCGTGTTCGTGTTTAAAAAAAGCCTTTGTGTTCGTGTTTCGAAAGCCCGTGTTCGTGGTTCAAAAGCCGTGTTCCTGCTTTCAAAAAAGCCGTGTTGGTGTTCAAAAAGCCGTGTTCGTGTTCAAAAAAGCCTGTTCGTGTTCAAAAAATGCCGTGATTCATGTTTTAAAAAAAGCCATGTTCGTGTTCAAAAGCCGTATTCGTGTTCAAAAAAGCCAGTTGTTCGTGTTCAAAAAGCCGTGTTCCTGTTAATAAAAAGCCCGTGTTTCGTGTTCTAAAAAAGCCGTGTTTCTGTGTTCAAAAGCCAATCTGTTCGTGTTTAAAAAAGTCCGTTGTCTGTTCAAAAAAAGCCATGTTCGCATGTTCAAAAAAGCCGTGTTCCTGTTCAAAAAAGCCGTGTTCGTGTTTTTAAAAGCCATGTTTGTGTCAGAAAAGCCGTGTTTCATGGTCAAAAAAGCCAGTGTTCCTTTCAGCGTTTTGAAAAAGCCGTGTTCGTGTTCAAAAAGCTTTTTCAAAAAAGCCGTGTTGTGTTTAAAAAGCCGTGTTTTCGTGTTTTCAAAAAGCGCCGCTTTGTGTTTAAAAAAGCCGGGTTCGAGTTAAAAAGCCAGTGTTCGTGTTAATAAAAAAAAGCTGTGTTAGTGCTTCGAAAAAGCCGTGGTCGTGTTCAAAAAGCCGTGTTCGTGTTTAAAAAACCCGTGTTTCGTGTTCAGGGGGTGGGAGGAAAGCCGTGTTCGTGTTCAAAAAGCCGTGTTCTCTGTTTCAAAAAAGCCCAGTGTTTCGTGTTCAAAAAACATGTTCGTGTTTCAAAAGCCGTGTTCGTGTTTCAAAAAAGCCGTGTTCGGTTCAAAAAAGCCGGTGTTCGTGTTCAAAAAAGCCATGTTCGTGTTCAAAAAGTCCGTGTTCGTTGTTCAAAAAAAGCCGTGTTCCTGCTCAAAAAAAGCCGTTGTTCTTTTAAAAAACAAAAAAGTCCGTGTTGATGTTCAAAAAAGCCGTGTTTTTTTGTTCAAAAAGCCGTGATTCTGTTCAAAAAAGCCCATTGTTCGTGTTTTTCAAAAAAGCTGTGTTCGGTTCAAAAAAGCCGTGGTCGTGTTCAAAAGCCGTGTCGTTTCAGAAAAGCCGTTGTTCGTGTTTCAAAAAAGCCGTTTGTTCGTGTTTAAAAAAAAGCCGTGTTCGTGTTTCAAAAAAAGCAAGCCTTTGTGTTTAATAAAAAAGCGCGGGCTTCGAGTTCAAAAAGCCGATGTTCGTGTTTAAAAAAAAAGCTGTGTTGTGTTCGAAAAGCCGTTGATCGTGTCAAAAAGCGTGTTCGTGTTAAAAAAAAAGCCGTGTTCTGTTCAGAAAAGCCGTGTTCGTGTTACAAAAGCCGTGTTCCTGTTCAAAACAAGCGTGTTTCGTTTCAAAAAAGCCATGTTCGTGTTCAAAAAAGCCGCTGTTCGTGTTTCAAAAAAAGCCGGTGTTCGTGTTCAAAAAAAGCCGTTGTCGGTGTCAAAAGCCATGTCGTGTTCAAAAAAGCCGTTGTTTTTGTTCAAAACAAAAGCACGTGTTCGTGTTCAAAAAGCCGTGTGTTGCACTGTTCAAAAAAGCTGTGTTCTGTGTTCAAAAAGCCGTTGTCGTGTTCAAAAAAAGGCCGTGTTCGTGCTTCAGAAAACGCCATGTTCTGTTCAAAAAGCCGTTTCTGTTTCAAAAAAAGACGTGTTCGTGCTTTAAAAAAAAGCATGTTTGTGTTCAGAAAAGCCGTGTTCATGGTCAAAAACGCCGTCATGTTCGGTTGTCAAAAAGCCGGTTTCGGTTGATTCAAAAGCGTGTTCGTGTTCAAAAAAAGCCTTGTTCGTGTCAAAAAAGCCAGTTCGTGTTTCAAAAAAAGCCGCTGTTCGGTGTTCAAAAAAAGCCGTGTTCCTGTTCCAAAAAAGCCTGTGTTCGTTTTAATACAAAAAGCCTGGTGTTGCATGTTCAAAAAAAGCCGTTTTTGTTCAAAAAACGTGTTTCATGTTCAAAAAAGCCATGTTCGTGTTCAAAAAAGCTGTGGTTCTGTTCAAAAAAGCCGTGGTCGTGTGTTCAAAAAAAGCCGTTTCGTGTTCAGGAAAAGCCATGTTCGTGTGTCAAAAAAAGCCAGTGTTCATGTTTCAAAAAAACGTGTTCATGTTTTAAATAAGCCATGTTTGTGCTTCAGAAGAAAGCCGTGTATGATAAAACCGATGTTCAGTCAAAAAAGGACCGTTGTTCGTGTTCAAACAAAGCCTGTTCGGTTTCAAAAACGTTGCTGTTCAAAAAAGCCGGTTCCGTGTTTTAAAAAAAAGCCCGTAGTTCGTGTTTCAAAAAAAGCGTGTTCGTGTTTCAAAAAAGCCGTGTCGTGTTTTTAAAAAAAAGCCGTGTTCGCGTTCAAAAAGCCGTGTTTGTGTTAATAAAAAAGCCGTGTTCGGCTTTCAAAAAAGCCGTGTTTTATGTTTTAAAAAAGCCTGTTCGAGTTCAAAAAAAGCCCGGTGTTCGTGTTTATAAAAAAATCTGTGTTAGGTTCAGAGAAAGCCGGTTCGTTTCAAGCCGTGTGTTTAAAAAAAGCCGTGTTCGTGTTTAGAAAACGCCGTGTTCGCTTGTTCAAAAAGCCGACGTGATGTCTGTTCAAAAAGCATGTATCCTGTTTCAAAGGTTCAAAAAAGCCATGTTCGTTGTTTCAAAAAAGCCGATGTACGTGTTCAAAAAAGCCTGTGAGTTCGTGTTCAAAAAAGCCGTGTTCAGTGTTTTCAAAAAAGCCTAGTTCGTGTTTCAAAAAAGCCGGTGTTCGTGTTCAAAAAAGCCAGCTGTTTCTGTTCAAAAAAAGCCGTGTCTGTTGTTAAAACAAAAAGCCGTGTTGATGTTACAAAAAGCCGTGTGTCATGTTTTCAAAAAGCATGTTCGTGTCAAAAAAGCTGTGTTCGTGTTCAAAAAACTGTGGTCGTAGTTCAAAAAAGCCGTGTTCGTGTTCAGAAAAAGCCGTGTTAGTGTCTTCAAAAAAGCCGTCTGTTGTGTTCAAAAAAGCCTGTTCGTGTTCCAAAAAAAGCCGTGTTCGTGTTCAAAAAAGCCATGTCGGTTACAAAAAAGCCGTTGTTCGTGTTCAAAAAGCCATGTATCGTGTTCAAAAAAAGGCAGTGTTCGTGTTCAAAAAGCCTGGTCGTGTATAAAGCGTAAGTCGCTGTTTCTAAAACAAAAAGCCTGTGTTCGTGGTCAAAAAAGCCGTGTTGTGTTGTTTAAAACAAAAAGCGTGTTCGTGTTTCAAAAAAGTCGTGTTCGTTGTGTTAAAAACAAAAAAGCCGTGTTCGTGTTAAAACAAAAAGCCCGTGTCGTGTTCAAATAAGCCGTGTGTTCGTTGCCTAAAACAAAAAGTGTGTGTGTTCAAAAGCCGTGTTCGTGCTAATAAAAAAGCCGTGTTCGTGCTAAAAAAAAAAGCCTGTTCGTGTTCAAAAAAAAGCCGTGTTCGTGTTCAAAAAAGCAGTCAGTGATACCGTGTTCGTGTTCAAAAAACCATAGTTCGTGCTTCAAAAAGCCGTGTTCTGTTCAAAAAGCCGTGGTCGTTGTTAAATTAAAGACCGTGCTTCGTGGTTATAAAAACAAAAACCGTGTTCGTGATTCAAAAAAGCCGTGTTTGTGTTAAAAACAAAAAAGCCGGTCAGTTGTTCAAAAACGTCGTGTTCGGTGTTAAAAAACAAAAAGCCGTGTTCGTGTTAAAAACGAAAAGCCGTAGTAGTGTTTCAAAAAAGCCGTGTTCGTGTTCAAAAAAGCCGTGTTCGTGTTCAAAAAAAGCTGTGTTTATCATGTTCAAAAAAGCCATGTTCGTGTCAAAAAGCCGTGTTCGTGTTCAAAAAAAGCCATGTTCGTGTTTCAAAAAAGCCGTTGTTCGTGTTCCAAAAACCGTGTCGTGTTAAATAACGCAGTGTTCGTGTTAAAACAAAAAGTTGGTGTTCGTGTTTCAAAAAGCCGTGTTTTGTTAAAAACAAAAAGCGTGTTCGTGTTTCAAAAAAAGTCGTGTTCGTGTAAAAACAAAAAGCCAGTGTTCGTGTTAAAAAACAAAGCCGTGTTCGTGTTCAAAAAGCCGTGTTTGTTAAAAACAAAAAAGCCGTTTCGTGTTTTCAAAAAAGCCGTGTTCGTGCTAAAACACAAAAAGCCGGTTCGTGTTCAAAAAAAAGCCGTGTTCGTGCTAAAACAAAAAGCCGTGTTCGCTGTTCAAACAAAGCCATGTTTCGTGTTCAAAAAGCCGTGTGTTCGTGTTTCAAACAAGCCGTGTTCCGGTTTCAAAAGAGCCGTTGTTCGATGTTCAAAAAAGCGTATGGTCGTTGCTTCAAAAAAGCCGTGTCGTGTTTCAAAAAGCCGTGTTCCTGATTCAAAAAAGCCTGTTCGTGTTAAAACAAAAGCCGTGTTGATGTTCAAAAAGCCGTGTTTTGTTCAAAAAGCCGTGCTTCATGTTCAAAAAAGCCATGTTCAGTGTTCAAAAAGCTGTGTTCGTGTTCAAAAAAGACCGGTTCGGTTAAAAACACAAAAGCGTGTTTATAAGTTCAAAAAAAAGCCGTCGTTTTTTGTTCAAAAGCCGTGTTCATGTTAAAAAAAGCCATGTTCGTGTTCAAAAGCTGTGATTCGTGTTTAAATAAAGCAGGATGTTTACGTGTTAAAACAAAAAGCCGTGTTCGTGTTCAAAAAGCCGTGATTCGTGTTAAAAACAAAAAGCCGGTGATCTGTATCAAAAGTCTGTTTCGTGTTAAAACAAAAGGCCCGTGTTCGTGTTAAAAAACAAAGGCCGTTTGTTCTGTTTCAAATAGCCGTGTTCGGTTAAAAACAAAAACCGGTAGTTCGTGTTCAAAAAAAGCCGAGTGTTCTTGTGCGTAAAAACAAAAAGCCGTGTTCGTTTTCAAAAAAGCCGTGGTTCGTGCTAAAAACAAAAAAGCCGTGTTCGTGTTCAAAAAAGCCATGTTCGTGGTTCAAAAAAGCCGTGTTCGTGTTAAAAAAGCCGTGTTCGTGTCAAAAAAGCCGTTTTCGTGCTAAAAACAAAAAGCCGTGTTCAGTGTCAAAAAAAAGCCCATGTCTCGTGTTCAAAAAAGCCGTAGTTCGTGTTCAAAAAAGCCTGTTCGTGTTCAAAACAAAGCCGTTGTTCCTGCTTCAAAAAGCCGTGTTCGTGTATAAAACAAAAAGCCGTGTTGATGTTCAAAAAGATTCTCTTCTTTTTCAGCCTGGCCCTACCATCCTGGTCTGTGGTATCCATTGTCCTTTGAGATACAAAATTCTTCGTCGCCCCACGGTGAGTTACAAGAAATCCACCGGCAACATCAAGGACGGTGGTCTTGAAGGCACTCCACAACTCTTTCGAGGGACCATCCCCAAAGCACACAGACCCCCCAAATCTCACACTCAGCTTGTTCCAAACTCCTCAGCTACCCTCTCATCCTTGATTGCCTAACATCCAGCCCGGCTGGGATGGACATTCTCCCTGGATTTAAGGTGCAACTTCAGAGATGCTATAACAAGCGTGGTCGTATTGAGGAACTGAGCACTCCGGTAGACCATGCAATTCTGGATCATCCTCCAGGACCATCAACGAACATGGTCAATCTCCTTTGCCCACCGCCAGCGTTAGAATACCAAGTCCAGCGATGAGCTTGTGGGCGCTGAACCATGAACCGCCACCCTAAGTCCATGACTTCTTGCAAAGTCAAGGAACTTCGTGCTATTCTGGTTCACAGTTCCAGACGCATGGGGACACATGTCTCATAACCATCCCTATCAGTTCCAGTGGATGCATTGAAATCCCCCAAGACGAGAAGTGTATCTCGCCTGGGGCACTGATCAAGCACAGACTCGAGCGTGGCGTAGAATGCATCCTTCACTATGAGGTCACTCGCCTCAGTTGGATCATATACAGAGAGCCGGGAAATGACACCCAAGGAGTGACGAATCACTCGTCTCATAATTTGCTCGTTGACCGGTGCTACCTCAGTTATCATTGGAGTCAGCTTATTGGACACAG
>JAXMNL010000080.1:115423-126665 GCA_035128595.1 Eptatretus atami | reverse complement strand
TTATAAAAGTGATTTTTCACCATTGAGAGATTGCGCCAAAATCGATTTACATGGTGTTTAGGATTACAAAACAATGGTTGATTACAAAACAATGAAAAGGCAGTGTTCGGTTCAAAAAAGCCGTGTGGTCGTGTTTAATTAAAGCCCGTGTTCGTGTTAAAAACAAAAGCCGTGTGTTCGTGTTCAAAAAAGCCGGTGTCCGTTTCGTTTTAAAACAAAAAGCGTAGTTTCGTGTTCGCAAAAAAGGCGTGTTCGTGTTAAAAACAAAAAGCCGTGTTCGTGTTAAAAACAAAAAGCCGTGTTCGTGTTCAAAAAGCGTTATTTGTGTCGTGTTAAACAAAAAGCCGTGTTTCTGTGCAAAAAGCCTGTTCGTGACAAAAAAGCCGTGTTCGTGTTCAAAAAAGCCGTGTTCGTGTAAAACAAAAAGCCGTGTTCGTGTTCAAAAAGCCGTGTTCATGTTTTAAAAAAGCCATGTTTGTGTTCAGAAAAGCCGTGTTCGTGTTAAAAACAAAAGCCGTGTTCGTGTTCAAAATAAAAAAGTCCGTGTTCGTTTGGTTTTAAAAACAAAAAGCCGTGTTCGTGTAAAATAAATAGCCGTGTCTTGTTCAAAAAAGCCGTGTTCGTGTTTAAACAAAAAGCCGTGTTCGTGTTCAAAAAGCGTGTTCGTGTAACAAAAAGCCGTGTTCGTGTTCAAAAAGCCGTGTTCTCTGTCAAAACAAAAAGCCGATGTTCGTGTTTTTAAAAAAGCCATGTTGTGTTCAGAAAACGTGTTCGTGTTCAAAAAAGCCGTGTTCTTGTTCAAAAAAGCCGTGTTCGTGTTCAAAAAAAGCGTGTTTCGTGTTCAAAAAAGCGTGTTCGTGTTAAAAACAAAAAGCCTGTGTTCGTGTTAAAACAAAAGCCGTGTTCTGTTCAAAAAAGCCGTGTTCGTGTTTAAAAACAAAAGCGCTGTTCGTGTTCAAAAAGCGTGTTCGTGTTAACAAAAAGCCGTGTTCGTGTTAAAAACAAAAGCCGTTGTTCTTGTTCAAAAAGCCGTGTTCGTGTTAAAAACAAAAAGCAGTGTTCGTGTTCAAAAGCGTGTTCGTGTTAAAAACAAAAAAGCCGTGTTCGTGTTAAAAAAAGCCGTGTTCTTGTTCAAAAAGCCGTGTTCGTGTTAACAAAAAGCCGTGTTGCGTGTTCAAAAAAGCGTGTTCGTGTAAAACAAAAAGCCGTGTTCGTGTTCAAAAAAGCCGTGTTCGTGTTAAAACAAAAAGCCGTGTTCGGTTCAAAAAGCGTGTTCGTGTTCAAAAAGCCGTTGTTTAAAGTCTGTTGTTCAGAAAAGCGTGTTCGTGTTCAAAAAAGCCGTGTTCTTGTTCAAAAAGCCGTTTCGTTTAAACAAAAAGCCGTGTTCGTGTTCAAAAAAGCGTGTTCGTGTTAACAAAAAAGCCGTGTTCGTGTTAAAAACAAAGCCGTGTTCTTGTTCAAAAAAGACCGTGTTCGTGTTCAAAAAGCCGTGTTCGTGTTCAAAAAGTCGTGTTCGTGTTAAAACAAAAAGCCGTGTTCGTGTTAAACAAAAACCGTGTTTGTTCAAAAAAGCCGTGTTCGTGTTAAACAAAAAAGCCGTGTTCTGTGTTCAAAAAGCCGTGTTCGTTAAAACAAAAAGCCGTGTTCGTGTTCAAAAAAGCCGTGTTCGTGCTAAAAAAAATCCGTGTTCGTGTTCAAAAAAGCCGTGTTCTGTTCAAAAAAGCCGCGTTTCGTGTTTAAAAAAGCCATGTTTGTTGTTCAGAAAAGCCGTGTTCGTGTTCAAAAAAGCCGTGTTGTTTTGTTCAAAAAAGCCGTGTTCGTGTTCAAAAAGCCGTGTTCGTGTTCAAAAAAGCCGTGGTCTGTTTAAAAAAAGCCGTGTTCATCTTCAAAAAAAGCCGTGTTCGTGTTAAAAAAAGCCGTGTTCGTGTTCAAAAAGCCGTGTTCTGTAAAAAGCCGTGTTCGTGTTCAAAAAAGTCCTGTTGTGTTTAAAAAAGTGTGTTCGTGTTCAAAAAAGCCTGTTGTGTTTAAAAAAGCCAGTTCATGTTAAAAAAGCATGCGTGTTTAAAAAAGGTGTTTGTGTTCAAAAAGCCGTGTTTCGTGTTAAAAAAGCGTGTTTGTGTTAAAAAAAGCCGTGTTCTGTTTCAAAAAAGCCGTGTTCGTGTTCAAAAAAGCCGTGTTCGTGGTTTAAAAAAAGCCGTGTTCGTGTTCAAAAAGCCGTGTTTGTGTTAAAAAAAGCCGTGTTCGTGTTAAAAAAAGCTGTGTTAGTGTTCAGAAAAGCCGTGTTCGTGTTCAAAAAAGCCGTGTTCGTGTTTAAAAAAAGCCGTGTTCGTGTTCAGAAAAAGCCGTGTTCGTGTTCAAAAACCGTGTTCTTTCAAAAAGCCGTGTCGTGTTAAAAAAAGCCGTGTTCGTGTTCAAAAAGCCGTGTTCTGTTCAAAAAGCCGTGTTCGTGTTCAAAAAAGCCTGTTCGTGTTTAAAAAGGCGTGTTCGTGTTCAAAAAGCCATGTTGGTTTAAAAAGCCATGTTCTGTTTCAAAAAACAATGCGTGTTAAAAGGTGTTTGTTTAAAAAAAGCCGGTTTGTGTTAAAAAAGCGTGTTTGTGTAAAAAAGCCGTGTTCGTGTTCAAAAAGCCGTGTTCGTGTTCAAAAAAGCCGTGTTCGTGTTTAAAAAAAGCCGTGTTCGTGTTCAAAAAAAGCCGTGTTCGTGTTAAAAAAAGCCGTGTTCGTGTTAAAAAAAGCTGTTTAGTGTCAAAAAGCGTGTTCGTGTTCAAAAAAGCCGTGTTCGTGTTAAAAAAAGCCGTGTCGTGTTCAAAGCCGTGTTCGTGTTCAAAAAGCCGTGTTCTGTTCAAAAAGCGTGTTCGTGTTCAAAAAAGCCTGTTCGTGTTCAAAAAAGCCGTGTTCGGTTTCAAAAAAGCCATGTTCGTGTTCAAAAAAGCCGTGTTCGTGTTCAAAAAAGCCTGTTCTGTTTCAAAAAAGCCGTGTTGTGTTCAAAAAAGCCGTGTTCTGTTCAAAAAAAGCCGTGTTCGTGTTAAAAAAAGCCGTGTTGTTGTCAAAAAAAGCCGTGTTCGTGTTCAAAAAAGCCGTGTTCTGTTCAAAAAAGCCGTGTTCTGTTCAAAAAAGCCGTGTTCGTGTTCAAAAAAGCGTGTTCGTGTTCAAAAAAGCCGTGTTCGTGTTCAAAAAAGCGTGTCGTGTTCAAAAAGCCGTGTTCGTGTTCAAAAAAGCCGTGTTCTGTTCAAAAAGCCTGTTCGTGTTTAAAAAAAGCCGTGTTGTGTTTCAAAAAAGCCGTGTTTGTTCAAAAAGCCGTGTTCTGTTTCAAAAAAGCCTGTTTCGTGTTCAAAAAAGCGTGTTCGTGTTCAAAAAAGCCGTGGTCGTGTTCAAAAAAAGCCGTGTTCGTGTCAAAAAAGCCGTGTTGGTCAAAAAAGCCGTGTTCGTGTTAAAAAAGCCGTGTTCGTGTTCAAAAAAGCCTGTTTCTGTTCAAAAAAGCCGTGTTCGTGTTAAAAAAAGCCGTGTTGTGTTCAAAAAAAGCCGTGTTTGTGTTCAAAAAAGCCGTGTTCTGTTCAAAAAAGCCATGTTCGTGTTCAAAAAAGCTGTGTTCGTGTTCAAAAAAGCCGTGTTCGTGTTAAAAACAAAAAGCCGTGTTGTCGTGTTCAAAAAAGCGCTGTTCGTGTTAAAACAAAAGCCGTGTTCGTGTTCAAAAAAGCGTGTTCGTGTTAAAAAAAGCCGTTCGTGTCAAAAAAGCCGTGTTCGTGTTCAAAAAGCCGTGTTCGTGTTTAAAACAAAAAGCCGTGTTGTGTTCAAAAAAGCCGTGTGTGTTCAAAAAGCCGTGTTCTGTTTCAAAAAAGCCGTGTTCTGTTCAAAAAGCCGTGTTCGTGTTCAAAAAGCGTGTTCGTTCAAAAAAGCCGTGTTCGTGTCAAAAAAGCGTGTCGTGTTCAAAAAAGCCGTGTTCGTGTTCAAAAAGCCGTGTTCTGTTCAAAAAAGCCGTGTTCGTGTTAAAACAAAAAGCCGTGTTGTGTTCAAAAAACCGTGTTTTGTTCAAAAAAGCCGTGTTCTGTTCAAAAAAGCCATGTTCGTGTTCAAAAAAGCTGTGTCGTGTTCAAAAAAGCGTGTGTGTGTTCAAAAAGCCGTGTTCGTGTTCAAAAAAGCCGTGTTTAGTGTTCAAAAAGCCGTGTTCGTGTTCAAAAAAGCCGTGTTCGTGTTTCAAAAAGCGTGTTCCTGTTCAAAAAAGCCGTGTTCGTGTTAAAACAAAAAGCCGTGTTGTGTTCAAAAAAGCCGTGTTTTGTTCAAAAAGCCGTGTTCGTGTTCAAAAAAAGCCTGTTCGTGTTCAAAAAAGCGTGTTCGTGTTAAAAAACCGTGTTCGTGTTAAAAACAAAAAAGCCGTGTTCGTGTTCAAAAAAGCCGTGTTCGTGTTAAAAACAAAAGCCGTTTCGTGTTCAAAAAAGCGGTCGTGTTAAAAAAGCCGTGTTCGTGTTAAAAAAAGCCATGTTCGTGTTCAAAAAAAGCCGTGTTCGTGTTCAAAAAAGCCGTGTTCGTGTTCAAAAAAGCCGTGTTCGTGTACAAAAAGCCGTGTTCGTGTTCAAAAAGCCATGTTCGTGTTCAAAAAAGCGTGTTCGTGTTCAAAAAGCCGTGTTCGTGTTCAAAAAAGCCGTGTTCTGTTCAAAAAGCCGTGTTCGTGTTAAAAACAAAAAAGCCGTGTTGTGTTCAAAAAGCCGTGTTTTGTTCAAAAAAGCCGTGTTCTGTTCAAAAAAGCCATGTTCGTGTTCAAAAAAGCTGTGTTCGTGTTCAAAAAGCCGTGTCGTGTTCAAAAAAGCCGTGTTCGTGTTCAAAAAGCCGTGTTAGTGTTCAAAAAAGCCGTGTTCGTGTTCAAAAAAGCCGTGTTCGTGTTCAAAAAGCCGTGTTAGTGTTCAAAAAAGCCTGTTCGTGTTCAAAAAGCCGTGTTCGTGTTCAAAAAAAGCCTGTTCTGTTCAAAAAAGCCATGTTCGTTCAAAAAAGCCGTGTTCGTGTTCAAAAAAGCCATGTTGTGTCAAAAAAGCCGTGTTCGTGTTCAAAAAGCCGTGGTCGTGTTAAATAAAGCCTGTTCGTGTTAAAAACAAAAAGCCGTTTTCGTGTTCAAAAAAGCCGTGTTCGTGTTAAAAAAAAAAGCCGTGTTCGTGTTCAAAAAAGTCGTGTTCGTGTTAAAACAAAAACCGTGTTCGTGTTTAAAAACAAAAGCCGTGTTGTGTTCAAAAAGCCGTGTTCGTGTTAAACAAAAAAGCCGTGTTCGTGTTCAAAAAAGCCGTGTTCGTCTAAAAACGTTAAAAGCCGTGTTCGTGTTCAAAAAAGCCGTGTTCATGTTAAAATACAAAAAAGCCGTGTTCGTGTTCAAAAAAAGCCGTGTTCTGTTTTAAAAAAGCCATGTTGTGTTCAAAAGCCGTGTTCGTGTTAAAACAAAAAGCCGTGTTCGTGTTCAAAAAAGTCGTGTTCGTGTTAAAAACAAAAAAGCCGTGTTCGTGTTAAAAAAATAAGCCGTGTTCTGTTCAAAAAAGCCGTGTTTGTGTTAAAAAAGAAACCGTGTTCGTGTTCAAAAAGCCGTGTTCGTGTTAAAACAAAAAGCCGTGTTCGTGTTCAAAAAAGCCGTGTTCGTGCTAAAAAAAAAGCCGTGTTCGTGTTTAAAAAAGCCATGTTGTGTTCAGAAAAGCCGTTTCGTGTTCAAAAAAGCCGTGTTCTGTTCAAAAAAGCCGTGTTCGTTGTTAAACAAAAAAGCCGTGTTCGTGTTCAAAAAAGCGTGTTGATGTTTCAAAAAGCCGTGTTCTGTAACAAAAAAGCCGTGTTCTGTTCAAAAAAAAGCCGTGTTCGTGTCAAAAAAAGCTGTGTTCGTGTTCAAAAAAGCCGTGTTCGTGTCAAAAAAAGCGTTGTCGTGTTCAAAAAGCCTGTGTTCGTGTTTAAAAAACCGTGTTCCTGTTCAAAAAAGCCGTGTTCGTGTTAAAAACAAAAAGCCGTGTGCATGTCAAAAAAAGCCGTGTTTTTGTCAAACAAAGCCGTGTTCTGTTCAAAAAAGCCATGTTCGTGTTCAAAAAAGCGTGTTCGTGTTCAAAAAAGCCGTGTCGTGTTCAAAAAAAAGCCGTGTTCGTGTTCAGAAAAGCCTGTGTTAGTTTCAAAAAAGCCGTGTTCGTGTTCAAAAAAGCCGTTGTCGTGTTCAAATAAAGCCGATGTTCATGTTCAAAAAAGCCGTGTTGTGTTAAAAAAAAGCCGTGTTGTGTTTCAAAAAAAGCCGTGTTTGTTCAAAAAAGCGTGTTCTGTTCAAAAAAGCCTGTTCGTGTTCAAAAAAGCGTGTTCGCTGTTAATAACCGTGTTCTGTTAAAACAAAAGCCGTGTTCGTGTTCAAAAAAAGCCAGCTGTTCGTGTTAAAAACAAAAAGCCGTGTTCGTGTTCAAAAAAGTCGTGTTCGTGTTTAAAAACAAAAGGCCTGTTCGTGTTAAAAACAAAAGTTCCAGAAATTCGTGTTCAAAAAAGCCGTGTTCGTGTTCAAAAAAGCCCTGTTCGTTGTTCAAAAAAAAGCGTTTGTCGTGCAAAAACAAAAAGGTGTTCGTTTCAAAAAAGCCTGTTTCGTGTTCAAAAAAACCGTGTTCGTGTTCAAAAAAGCCGTGTTCGTGTTCAAAAAAGCCGTTGTTCTGTTCAAAAAAGCCGTGTTCGTGTTAAAAAACAAAAGCCGTGTTGATGTCAAAAAAGCGTGTTTTTCAAAAAAGTCGTGTTCTTCAAAAAAGCCTGTTCGTGTTAAAAAAGCGTTGTTCGTGTTCAAAAAAAGCCGTGTCGTGTTCAAAAAAGCCGTGTTCGTGTCAAAAAAAGCCGTTTGTGTTCAAAAAGCCGTGTTGTGTAAAAAAGCCGTGTTCGTGTTCAGAAAAACCGTGTTTGTGTTCAAAAAAGCCTGTTCGTGTTTCAAAAAAGCCGTGTTCGTGTTCAAAAAAGCCATGTTTGTAAAAAAGCCATTTTGTTCAAAAAGCCCTGTTCGTGTTCAAAAAAGCCTGTTTCGTGTTCAAAAAAGCCGTGTTCGTTGTTCAAAAAAGCCGTGGTCGTGTTTAAAAAGCCCGCTTCCTGTTCGTGTTAAAAAAAAAGCTGTTCGTGTTCAAAAAAGCCTGTGTTCGTGTTAACAAAAAGCCGTGTTCGTGTTCAAAAAAAGCGTGTTTCGTGTAAACAAAAAAGCCGTGTTCGTTGTTAAAAACAAAAAAGCCGTGTTTCGTGTTCAAAAAAAGCCGTGTTCGTGTTTAAAACAAAAGCCGTGTTCGTGTTCAAAAAAGCCGTTTCGTGCTAAAAACAAAAAGCCGTGTTCGTGTTCAAAAAAGCCGTGTTCTGCTTAAAACAAAAAGCCGTGTTCGTGTTCAAAAAAGCCGTGTCATGTTTTAAAAAAGCCATGTTTGTGTCAAAAAGCCGTGTGTTCGTGTTAAAAACAAAAAGCCGTGTTCGTGTTCAAAAAAAATCGTGTTCGTGTTAAAAACAAAAAGCCGTGTTCGGCGTGTTTGTTAAAAATCAAAAGCCGCTGTTCTTGTGTCAAAAAAGCCGTGTTCGTGTTAAAAATCAAAAAGCCGTGTTCGTGTTCAAAAAAGCCGTGTTCGCGTGTAAAAACAAAAAGCCGTGTTCTGTTCAAAAAAAGCCGTGTTCGTGTCTAAAAAAAAAAGCCGATTTCTTTATTGTTCGTTTTTAAAAAGCCATGTTTGTGTTCAAAAAGCCGTGTCGTGTTTCAAAAAAGCCGTGTTCGTTGTTCAAAAAAGCCGTGTTCGTGTTAAACAAAAAGCCGTGTTCGTGTTCAAAAAAGCGTGTTCGTGTTAAACAAAAAGCCGTGTTCGTGTTAAAACAAAAGCCGTTGTTCTGTGTCAAAAAAGCCGTGTTCGTTGTAAAAAACTCAAAAAGCCGTGTTCGTGTTCAAAAAAGTCGTGTTCGTGTTAAAACAAAAAAGCCGTGTTCGTGTTAAAAACAAATAGCCGTGTTCTTTTCAAAAAAGCCTGTTCGTGTTAAAAAACAAAAGCGTGTTCTGTTCAAAAAAGCGTGTTCGTGTTAAAAACAAAAAAGCCGGGTGTCTTTTTTTTTTTGTGTTCGCGCTTTCGGTTTGCCGTGTTGTTCAGCTTTACCTTGTACAAAAATAGTTTTGTTTTTTGTTTGTTTCATTAAAACACAGTTGTTTGTTTTTCTGTTGTTGTTTTTAACAAGCCGTTGTTTGTGAGTTTTTCAAGCCGTCACGTTTTATCAAAGCATTTCGTCAACGCATGTTGTTTCTAAAACAAAAATTTGTGTTGTTTCTGTTTATACAAAAAACTCCTGTTAACAAATAGCCGTTTGTTTTGTTATGTGTTTTTTTCGTGGGGTGTGTGTGTTTTTTTAGTGTTTCTGTGTTTCAAAAAAAGCCGTTTCGTGTTCAAATGTTACGTTCAAGCCCTGTTCGCTGCAGTATTTTTTTAAAAAAGCCGTGTTTTTCGTGTTCAAAAAGCCGTGTTCGTTGCTAAAACAAAAAGCCTGTTCGTGTTTAAAAAAAGCCTGTTTCGTTGACTAAAACAAAAAGCGTGTTCGTGTTCAAAAAGCCGTGTTCTTGTCAAAAAGCCGCGTTTCGTGTTGTTTAAAAAAGCCATGTTTTGTGTTCAAAAAAGCCGTGTTCGTGTTCAAAAAAGCCGTGTCTTTGTTCAAAAAGCCGTGTTCGTGTTAAACAAAAAACCGTGTTTGTCGTGTTCAAAAAAAGTCGTGTCGTGTTAAACAAAAAGCCGTGTTCGTGTTAAAAACAAAGCCGTGTTCGTGTTCAAAAAAGACGTGTTCGTGTTAAAAACAAAAAAGCCGTGTTCGTGTTCAAAAAAGCTCGTGTTCGTGTTAAAAACAAAAAGCCGTGTTCGTTGTTAAAAACAAAAAGCCGTGTTCTGTTCAAAAAAGCCGTGTTCGTGTGTAAAAAACAAAAAAGCCGTGTCGTGTTCAAAAGCCGTGTTCGTGCTAAAACAAAAGCCGTGTGTTCAGTTCAAAAAAGCCGTTTCGTGCTAAAACAAAAAAAAAAGCCGTGTTCGTGTTCAAAAAAAGCCGTGTTCCTGTTCAAAAAAGCCGCTTCGTGTTTTTAAAAAAGCCATGTTTGTGTTCAGAAAGCCGTGTTCGTGTTCAAAAAAGCCGTGTTCTTGTTCAAAAAAGCCGTGTTCGTGTTCAGAAAAGCCGTGTTCGTGTTCAAAAAAGCCGTGTGTCGTGTTTAAAAAAAGCCGTGTTATCTTCAAAAAAAAGCCTGTTCGTGTTAAAAAAGCCGTGTTCTGTTCAGAAAAAGCCGTGTTCTTGTTCAGAAAAGCCGTGTTCGTGTTCAAAAAAGTCCTGTTCGTGTTTAAAAAAAAAGGCGTGTTGTCGTGTTCAAAAAAGCCATGTTTGTTTAAAAAAGCCATGTTCATGTTTAAAAAAGCAATGCGTGTTTAAAAAGTGTGTTTGTGTTCAAAAAAGCCGTGTTTGTGTTAAAAAAAAGCGTGTTTGTGTAAAAAAAGCCGTGTTCGTGTTCAAAAAAGCCGTGTTCTGTGTTCAAAAAAAAGCGTGTTCGCTGTTTTAAAAAAAGCCGTGTTCGTGTTCAAAAACCGTTGTGTGTTTTAAAAAAAGCCGTGTTCGTGTTCAAAAAAGCCGTGTTTGTGTTTAAAAAAAGCCGTGTTCGAGTTCAAAAAAGCCGTGTTCGTGTTTTAAAAAAAGCTGTGTAGTGTCAGAAAGCCGTGTTCGTGTTCAAAAAACCGTGTTCTGTTTAAAAAACCGTGTTGTGTTCAGAAAAGCCGTGTTCGTGTTCAAAAGACCGTGTTCCTGTTCAAAAAACCGTGTTCGTGTTCAAAAAAGCCATGTTTCTTTCTAAAAAAGCCGTGTTTCGTGTTCAAAAAAGCCGTGTTCGTGTTTCAAAAAGCCGTGTTGATGTTCAAAAAGCCGTGTTCTGTTCAAAAAAGCGTAGTTCTGTTCAAAAACCGTGTTTGTAGCTTGTTCAAAAAAGCCGTGTTCGTGTTCAAAAAAGCCGTGGTCGTGTTCCAAAAAAAGCCGTGTTCGTGTTCAGAAAAAGCCGTGTTAGTGTCAAAAAAAGCCGTGTTCGTGTTCAAAAAAGCCGTGTTTCGTGTTCAAAAAAGCCGGTATTGTTCAAAAAAGCCATGTTCGTGTTCAAAAAAGCCGTGTTCCGTGTTCAAAAAGCCATGTTCGTGTTCAAAAAAGCCGTGTTCGTGTTTCAAAAAAGCCGTTTCGTGTTCAAAAAAGCCGTGCGTGTTAAATAAAGCCGTGTTCGTGTTAAAAACAAAAAGCTGTGTGTGTCAAAAAGCGTGTTCGTGTAAAAAAAAACCGTGTTCTGTTCAAAAAAGCCTGTTGTGTTCAAAAACCTGTTCTGTTGTTTAAAAACAAAAAGCCGTTTGATGTTCAAAAAAGCCGTGTTTTGTTCAAAAAGCCGTGTTCATGTTCAAAAAAAGCCTGTTCGTGTTCAAAAAGCCGTGTCGTGTTCAAAAAAGCCGTGTTCTGTTTCAAAAAAGCGTGTTGTGTTCAAAAAGCCGTGTTCGTGTTCAAAAAAGCTTCGTGTTCGTGTTCAAAAAAGCCTGTTCGTGTTCAAAAAAGCCGTGTTCGTGTTCAAAAAAGCTGTTCGGTTCAAAAAAAGCCGTGTCGTGTTAAAAAAGCCGTGTTTGTGTTTAAAACAAAAAAGCCGTGTTCATGTTCAAAAAAGCCGTGTTCGTGTTAAACAAAAAAGCCGTGTTCGTGTTGTTAAAACAAAAAAGCCGTGTTCGGTTAAAACAAAAAAGCCGTGTTTGTGTTCAAAAAAAGCCGTGTTCGTGTTTAAAAACAAAAAGCCGTGTTCGTGTTCAAAAAAGCCGTGTTCGTGCTAAAACAAAAAGCCGTGTTCGTGTTTCAAAAAAGCCTGCTGTTTCGTGCTAAAAAAAAAGCCGTGTTCTGTTCAAAAAAAGCCATGTTCGTTTCAAAAAAGCCTGTGTTCGTGTTCAAAAAAGCCGTGTTCGTGTTAAAAAAACCGTGTTCGTGTTCAAAAAGCCATGTTCTGTAAAAAAAAAGCAATGCGTGTTTTAAAAAAGCCATGTTAGTGTTTAAAAAAGCCATGTTCATGTTTAAAAAAGCAATGGTGTTCAAAAAAGCCATGTTAGTGTTTAAAAAGCCATGTTCATGTTTAAAAAAGCAATGCGTGTTTAAAAAAGCTGTGTTTGTTTCAAAAAGCCATGTTTGTGTTTTAAAAAAAAAGCCGTGTTTGTGTTAAAAAAAGCCGTTGTTCGTGTTCAAAAAAGCCCGTGTTCGTGTCAAAAATT
>JAXMNL010000080.1:103296-115398 GCA_035128595.1 Eptatretus atami | reverse complement strand
TCAAAAAAGCCGTGTTTGTGTTCAAAAAAGCGTGTTTGTGTTCAAAAAATCGTGTTCGTGTTCAAAAAAGTCGTGTTCGTGTTCAAAAAAGCCATGTTCGTGTTCAAAAAAGCCGTGTTCGTGTTCAAAAAAGCCGTGTTCGTGTTTTAAAAAAAGCCGTGTTGTGTTCAAAAAACCGTGTTCGTGTTCAAAAAAGCCGTGTTCGTGTTCAAAAAAGCATGTTCGTTGAAAAACAAAAAGCCGCCGTGTCGTGTTAAAAAAAAAACGTGTTCGTGTTCAAAAACGTTCTGTGTGAAAAACAAAAAGCCGTGTTCGTGTTCAAAAAAGTCGTGTTCGTGTTAAAACTAAAAGCCGTGTTCGTGTTCAAAAAAGCCGTGTTCGTGTTTAAAAAAAGCCGTATTCGTGTTCAAAAAAGCCATGTTCGTGTTCAAAAAAGCCGTGTTCTGTTCAAAAAAGCCGTGTTCTGTTCAAAAAAGCCGTGTTCGTGTTTTAAAAAAAGCCATGTTTGTGTTCAGAAAAGCCGTGTTCGTGTTCAAAAAAGCCGTGTTCCTGTTCAAAAAAAGCCGTGTTCTGTTCAAAAAGCCGTGTTCGTGTTCAAAAAAGCCATGTTCGTGTTTAAAAAAAGCCGTGTTCGTGTTCAAAAAAGCCGTGTTCGTGTTTAAAAAAAGCCGTGTTCTGTTCAAAAAAGCCGTGTTTGTGTTTAAAAAAGCCGTGTTCGGTTCAAAAAAGCCGTGTTCGTGTTAAAAAAGCCGTGTTCGTGTTCAGAAAAGCCGTGTTCGTGTTCAAAAAAGCGTGTTCGTGTTTAAAAAAAGCCGTGTTCGTGTTCAGAAAAAGCCGTGTTCGTGTTCAAAAAGCCGTGTTCCTGTTCAAAAAAGCCGTGTTCGTGTTCAAAAAAGCCGTGTTCGTGTTCAAAAAAGCCATGTTCGTGTTCAAAAATGCCGTGTTCTGTTCAAAAAAAGCCATGTTCGTGTTCAAAAAAGCCGTGTTCGTGTTTAAAAAAGCCATGTTGTGTTCAGAAAAGCCGTGTTCGTGTTCAAAAAAGCCGTGTTCGTGTCAAAAAAGCCGTGTTCGTGTTCAAAAAAGCCGTGTTCGTGTTCAAAAAAGCCATGTTCGTGTTAAAAAAGCGTGTTCGTGTTCAAAAAAGCCGTGTTCGTGTTTAAAAAAAGCCGTGTTCGTGTTCAAAAAGCCGTGTTTGTTAAAAAACGTGTTTGTTTCAAAAAAGCCGTGTTCGTGTTAAAAAAAGCCGTGTTCGTGTTCAAAAGCGTGTTCGTGTTCAAAAAAGCGTGTTCGTGTTTAAAAAAAGCCTGTTTCGTGTTCAGAAAAGCCGTGTTCGTGTTCAAAAAAAGCCGTGTTCTGTTCAAAAAAGCCGTGTTCGTGTTCAAAAAGCCGTGTTCGTGTTCAAAAAAGCCATGTTCGTGTTCAAAAAATGCCGTGTTCATGTTTAAAAAAGCCATGTTCTGGTTCAAAACGTTTCGTGTTCAAAAAGCCGTGTTCGTGTTCAAAAAGCCGTGTTCCTGTTCAAAAAAAGCCGTGTTTCGTGTTCAAAAAAAGCCGTGTTCGTGTTCAAAAAAGCCACGTGTTCGTGTTTAAAAAAGCCGTGTTCGTGTTCAAAAAAAGCCTGTTCGTGTTCAAAAAAGCCGTGTTCCTGTTCAAAAAAAGCCGTGTTCGTGTTTTAAAAAAGCCTGTTTGTGTCAGAAAAGCCGTGTTCGTGTCAAAAAAGCCGTGTTCTTGTTCAAAAAGCCGTGTTCGTGTTAAAAAGCCGTGTTCGTGTTCAAAAAAACCGTGTTCGTGTTTAAAAAAAGCCGTGTTCGTGTTCAAAAAAGGCGTTTGTGTTTAAAAAAGCCGGTTCGGTTTAAAAAAGCCGTGTTCGTGTTAAAAAAAGCTGTGTTGTGTTCAAAAAAGCCGTGTTCGTGTTCAAAAAGCCGTGTTCGTGTTTAAAAAAAGCCGTGTTTCGTGTTCAAAAAGCCGTGTTCGTGTTCAAAAAGCCGTGTTCTGTTTCAAAAAGCCGTGTTCGTGTTCAAAAAACCTGTTCGTGTTCAAAAAGCCGTGTTCGTGTTTCAAAAAAGCCGTGTTCGTGTTCAAAAAAGCCGTGTCGTGTTCAAAAAAGCCTGTTCGTGTTCAAAAAAAGCCGTGTTCGTGTTCAAAAAAGCCGTGTTCTGTTCAAAAAAGCCGTGTTCGTGTTAACAAAAAAGCCGTGTTGTGTTCAAAAAAGCCGTGTTTTGTTCAAAAAAGCCGTGTTCTGTTCAAAAAAGCCATGTTCGTGTTCAAAAAAGCTGTGTTCGTGTTCAAAAAAGCCGTGGTCGTGTTCAAAACCGTGTTCGTTTCAGAAAGCCGTGTTCGTGTTCAAAAAAGCCGTGTTCGTGTTTAAAAAAAGCCGTGTTCGTGTTCAAAAAAGCTGTTTGTGTTTAAAAAAGCCGTGTTCGTGTTCAAAAAAGCCGTGTTCGTGTTAAAAAAAAGCTGTGTTGTGTTCAAAAAAGCCGTGTCGTGTTCAAAAAAGCCGTGTTCGTGTTTAAAAAAAGCCGTGTTCTGTTCAAAAAGCCGTGTTCGTGTCAAAAAGCGTGTTCCTGTTCAAAAAAGCGTGTTCGTTTCAAAAAAAGCCATGTCGTGTTCAAAAAAAGCCGTGTTCGTGTTCAAAAAAGAACCGTGTTCGTGTTCAAAAAGCCGTGTTCGTGTCAAAAAGCCAGTGTTCGTGTTCAAAAAAGCCGTGTTTGTGTTCAAAAAAAGCCGTGTTCGTGTTCAAAAAAGCCGTGTTCTGTTCAAAAAAGCGTGTTCGTGTTCAAAAAAGCCGTGTTCGTGTTCAAAAAAAGCCGTGTTCGTGTTCAAAAAGCCATGTTCTGTGTTCAAAAAAGCCGGTTTCTGTTCAAAAAAGCGTGTCGTGTTTAAAAAAGCCATGTTTGTGTTCAAAAAGCCGTGTTCATGCGTCAAAA
The DNA here is from genome assembly GCA_035128595.1 of Eptatretus atami. Classification (NCBI taxonomy): domain Eukaryota; kingdom Metazoa; phylum Chordata; class Myxini; order Myxiniformes; family Myxinidae; genus Eptatretus; species Eptatretus atami. The sequence goes on along the minus strand of JAXMNL010000080.1, from coordinate 112,471 downwards.
ACGTGTTCGTTCAAAAAAGCCGTTTCGTGTTCAAAAAGCCGTGTTCGTGTTCAAAAAAAGCCGTGTTCGTGTTCAAAAAAGCCTGTTCGTGTTCAAAAAAGCCGTGTTCGTGTTCAAAAAAAGCCGTGTTCCTGTTCAAAAAAGCCGTGTTCGTGTTATCAAAAAAGCCGTGTTGCTGTTCAAAAAAGCCGTGTTTGTTCAAAAAACCGTGTTCTGTTCAAAAAAGCCTGTTCGTGTTCAAAAAAGCTGTGTTCGTGTTAAAAAGCCGTGTCGTGTTCAAAAAAAGCCGTGTTCGTGTTCAAAAAGCCAGTGTTCGTGTTCAAAAAAAGCCGTGTTCTGTTTCAAAAAAGACGTGTTCATGTTTTAAAAAAAGCCATGTTTGTGTTCAAAAAAGCCGTGTTCTGTGTCAAAAAAGACCGTGTTCTGTTCAAAAAAGCCGTGTTCGTGTTCAAAAAAAGCGTGTTCGTGTTCAAAAAAGCCGTGTTCGTGTTAAAAAAAGCCGTGTTCGTGTTTCAAAAAAGCGTGTTCGTGTTCAAAAAAGCCGTGTTCGTGTTTTTAAAAAAAGCCGTGTTCGTGTTCAAAAAGCCGTGTTGTGTTAAAAAAAAGCCGTGTTCGGTGTTCAAAAAAGCCGTGTTTGTTTTAAAAAAAGCCTGTTCGAGTTCAAAAAAAGCCGTGTTCGTGTTTAAAAAATCGTGTTAGTGTTCAAAAAGCCGTGTTCGTGTTCAAAAAAGCCGTGTTCGTGTTCAAAAAAGCGTGTTCGTGTTCAAAAAGCCGTGTTCGTGTTCAAAAAAACCGTGTTCTGTTTCAAAAAAAGCCGTGTTCGTGTTCAAAAAAGCCATGTTCGTGTTCAAAAAAGCCGTGTACGTGTTCAAAAAAGCCGTGTTCGTGTTCAAAAAAAGCCGTGTTCGTGTTTCAAAAAAGCCGTGTTCGTGTTCAAAAAAGCCGTGTTCGTGTCAAAAAGCCGTGTTCTGTTCAAAAAGCCGTGTTCGTTGTTAAAACAAAAAGCCGTGTTCGTGTTAAAAAAGCCGTGTTCAGTGTTCAAAAAAGCATGTTCGTGTTCAAAAAAAGCTGTGTTCGTGTTCAAAAAAGCTGTGTCGTGTTCAAAAAAGCGTGTTCGTGTTCAGAAAAAACCTGTTGTTTCAAAAAAGCCGTGTTGTGTTCAAAAAAAGCCGTGTTCGTGTTCAAAAAAGCCGTTTCGTGTTCAAAAAAGCCATGTTCGTTCAAAAAAGCCGTGTTCGTGTTCAAAAAAGCCATGTTCGTGTTCAAAAAGCCGTGTTCGTGTTCAAAAAGCCGTGTCTGTTAAAAAAGCCGTGTTCGTGTTAAAACAAAAAGCCGTGTTCGTGTTCAAAAAAAGCCGTGTTGTGTTAAAACAAAAAGCCGTGTTCGTGTTCAAAAAAGCGTTGTTCGTGTTAAAACAAAAAAGCCGTGTTCGTGTTAAAAAAAAAGCCGTGTTCGTGTTCAAAAAGCCGTGTTCGTGTAAACAAAAAGCCGTGTTCGTGTTCAAAAAAGCCGTGTTCGTGTACAAAAAAGCCGTGTTCGTGTTCAAAAAAGCCGTGTTCTGTTCAAAAAAGCCTGTTCGTGTTCAAAAAAGCCTGTGTTCGTGTTCAAAAAAGCCTGTTCGTGTTCAAAAAAGCCGTGTTCGTGTTCAAAAAAGCGTGGTCGTGTTAAAAAAACCGTGTTCGTGTTAAAAACAAAAACCGTGTTCGTGTTCAAAAAAGCCGTGTTTGTGTTAAACAAAAAAGCCGTGTTCGTGTTCAAAAAGTCGTGTTCGTGTTAAAAACAAAAAGCCGTGTTCGTGTTAAAACAAAAGCCGTGTGTGTTCAAAAAAGCGTGTTCTGTTCAAAAAAGCCGTGTTCGTGTTCAAAAAAGCTGTGTTTCTGTTCAAAAAGCCATGTTCGTGTTCAAAAAGCCGTGTTCGTGTTCAAAAAAGCTGTTCGTGTTCAAAAAAGCCGTGTTCGTGTTCAAAAAACCGTGTCGTGTTAAATAACCGTGTTCGTGTTAAAACAAAAAGGTGTTCGTGTTTCAAAAAGCCGTGTTTTGTTAAAAACAAAAAGCGTGTTCGTGTTCAAAAAAGCGTGTTCGTGTTAACAAAAAGCCGTGTTCGTGTTAAAAACAAAAAGCCGTGTTCGTGTTCAAAAAGCCGTGTTGTGTTAAAAACAAAAAAGCCGTGTTCGTGTTCAAAAAAGCCGTGTTCGTGCTAAAAACAAAAAGCCGTGTTCGTGTTCAAAAAAGCCGTGTTTCGTGTAAAACAAAAAGCCGTGTTCGTGTTCAAAAAAGCCATGTTCGTGTTCAAAAAGCCGTGTTCGTTCAAAAAAGCCGTGTTCTGTTAAAAAGCCGTGTTCGTGTTCAAAAAAGCGATGTCGTGTTCAAAAAAGCCGTGTTCGTGTTCAAAAAGCCGTGTTCTGTTCAAAAAAGCCGTGTTCGTGTTAAAACAAAAAGCCGTGTTGTGTTCAAAAAAGCCGTGTTTTGTTCAAAAAAAGCCGTGTTCTTTCAAAAAAGCCTGTTCGTGTTCAAAAAAGCGTGTTCGTGTTCAAAAAAAGACCGTGTTCGTGTTTAAAACAAAAAGCCGTGTTTGTTCAAAAAAGCCGTGTTTTTGTTCAAAAAGCCGTGTTCTGTTCAAAAAAGCATGTTCGTGTTCAAAAAGCTGTGTTCGTGTTAAAAAAGCCGCATGTTTCGTGTTAAAAACAAAAAGCCGTGTTCGTGTTCAAAAAAGCCGTGTTCGTGTTAAAAAAAAAGCCGGTTCGTGTTCAAAAAAGTCGTTTCGTGTTAAACAAAAGCGTGTTCGTGTTAACAAAAAAGCCGTGTTCGTGTTCAAAAAGCCGTGTTCGTGTTAAACAAAAACCGTGTTCGTGTTCAAAAAGCCGATGTTCTTTGCTAAAACAAAAAGCCGTGTTCGTTTTCAAAAAAGCCGTGTTCGTGTAAAAACAAAAAAGCCGTGTTCGTGTTCAAAAAGCCATGTTCGTGTTCAAAAAAGCCGTGTTCGTGTTTAAAAAAAGCCGTGTTCGTGTTCAAAAAAGCGTGTTCGTGCTAAAAACAAAAAAGCCGTGTTCGTGTCAAAAAAGCCTGTTCGTGTTCAAAAAAGCCGTGTTCGTGTTCAAAAAAGCCGTGTTCGTGTTCAAAAAAGCCGTGTTCCTGTTCAAAAAAGCCGTGTTCGTGTTAACAAAAAGCCGTGTTCGTGTTCAAAAAAGCCGTGTTGTTTGTTTCAAAAAAAGCCTGTTCATTTCAAAAAAGCCTGGTTCGTGTTCAAAAAAGCTGTGTTTGGTTCAAAAAAAGCCGTTGTCGTGTTCAAAAAAGCCGTGTTCGTGTTCAAAAAAGCCGTTGTTGTGTTCAAAAAAGCCGTGTTCGTGTTTCAAAAAAAGCCGTGTTCGTGTTCAAAAAGCCGTGTTTTGTTCAAAAAGCCGTGTTCGTGTTCAAAAAAGCCGTGTTCGTGTTCAAAAAAAGCCATGTTCTGTTTCAAAAAAGCCGTGTCTGTGTTTCAAAAAAAGCCTGTTCGTGTTCAAAAAAGCCGTGTTCGTGTTCAAAAAGCGTGGTCGTGTTAAATAAGCCGTGTTCGTGTTAAAACAAAAAGCCTGTTCGTGTTCAAAAAAAGCCTGTTTCGTGTTAAAACAAAAAGCGTGTTCGTGTTCAAAAAAGTCGTGTTCGTGTTAAAACAAAAAAGCCGTGTTCGTGTTAAAAAAAAAAGCCGTGTTCGTGTTCAAAAAAGCCGTGTTCGTGTTTAAAAACAAAAAGCCGTGTTCGTGTTCAAAAAAGCCGTGTTCGTGTTAAAAAAAAGCCGTGTTCGTGTTCAAAAAAGCCGTGTTCTGCTAAAACAAAAAGCCGTGTTCGTGTTCAAAAAAGCCGTGTTCATGTTTTAAAAAAGCCATGTTTGTGTTCAAAAAGCCGTGTTCGTGTTAAAAACAAAAAGCCGTGTTCGTGTTCAAAAAAGCGTGTTCGTTTAACAAAAAGCCGTGTTCGTTGTTAAAAAAAAACCGTGTTCTTGTTCAAAAAAGCCGTGTTCGTGTTAAACAAAAAAGCCGTGTTCGTGTTCAAAAAAGCCGTGTTTCGTGCTAAAAAAAAAGCCGTGTTCGTGTTCAAAAAAGCCGTGTTCGTGTACAAAAAAGCCGTGTTCGTTGTTTTAAAAAAGCCATGTTTGTGTTCAAAAAAGCCGTGTTCGTGTTCAAAAAAGCCGTGTTCTGTTCAAAAAAAGCCGTGTTCGTGTTCAAAAAAGCCGTGTTCGTGTTCAAAAAAGTCGTGTTCTGTTACAAAAAAGCCTGTTCGTGTTAAAAACAAAAGCCGTTGTTCGTGTTCAAAAAAAGCCGTGTTCGTGTTAACAAAAAAGCCGTGTTCGTGTTCAAAAAAGTCGTGTTCGTGTTAAAAAAAAAGCCGTGTTCGTGTTAAAAAAAAAGCCGTGTCGTGTTCAAAAAACCGTGTTCGTGTTAAAACAAAAAAGCCGTGTTCGTGTTCAAAAAAGTCGTGTTCGTGTAAAACAAAAAGCCGTGTTCGTGTTAAAACAAAAAGCCGTGTTCTGTTCAAAAAAGCGTGTTCGTGTTAAAAACAAAAAAGCCGTGTTCGTGTTCAAAAAAAGCCGTGTTCGTGCTAAAAACAAAAAGCCGTGTTCGTGTTCAAAAAAGCCGTGTTCGTGCTAAAAACAAAAAACCGTGTTCGTGTTCAAAAAAGCCGTGTTCCTGTTCAAAAAAAGCCGCGTGTCGTGTTTTAAAAAAGCCATGTTGTGTTCAGAAAGCCGTTTCGTGTCAAAAAGCCGTTGTCTTGTCAAAAAGCCGTTTCGTGTTTAAAACAAAAAGCCGTGTTGTGTTCAAAAAAGTCGTGTTCGTGTTAAACAAAAAAGCCGTGTCGTGTAAAAAATAGCCGTGTTCTGTTCAAAAAAGACGTGTCGTGTTAAAACAAAAAAGCCGTGTTCGTGTTCAAAAAAGTCGTGTTCGTGTTAAAACAAAAGCCGTGTTCGTGTTAAAAACAAATAAGCCGTGTTTCTGTTCAAAAAAGCCGTGTTCGTGTAAAAACAAAAAGCCGTGTTCGTGTTCAAAAAAGCCGTGTTCGTGCTAAAAACAAAAAGCCGTGTTCTGTTCAAAAAAGCCGTTCGTGCTAAAAAAAAAATCCGTGTTCGTGTTCAAAAAAGCCGTGTTCCTGTTCAAAAAAGCCGCGTGTGTTTAAAAAAGCCATTTGTGTTCAAAAAGCCGTTTCGTGTTCAAAAAAGCCGTGTTCTTGTTCAAAAAACCTGTTCGTGTTCAAAAGCCGTGTTCGTGTTCAAAAAAGCGTGGTTTGTTTAAAAAAAGCCGTGTTCTTTCAAAAAAGCCGTGTTCGTGTTAAAAAAAAGCCGTGTTCGTGTTCAAAAAGCCGTGTTCTGTTCAAAAACCGTGTTCGTGTTCAAAAATCCTGTTCGTGTTCAAAAAAGCGTGTTCGTGTTCAAAAAAGCCATGTTGTGTTTAAAAAAAAGCCATGTTCATGTTTAAAAAAGCAATGCGTGTTTAAAAAAGTGTGTTGTGTTCAAAAAAGCCGGTTTGTGTTTAAAAAAAAAGCGTGTTTGTGTTAAAAAAAAGCCGTGTTCGTGTTCAAAAAAGCCGTGTTCGTGTTCAAAAAAGCCGTGTTCGTGTTTTAAAAAAAGCCGTGTTCGTGTTTCAAAAAAAGCCTGTGTTTGTGTTTAAAAAAAGCCGTGTTCGTGTTTAAAAAGGCTTGTTGTGTTCAAAAAAGCCGTGTTCGTGTTCAAAAAAGCCGGTTCGTGTTTAAAAAAAGCCGTGTTCGTGTTCAAAAAAGCCGTGTTCGTGTTCAAAAAAGCCGTGTTCGTCTTCAAAAAAGCCGGTGTTCGTGTTTAAAAAAAAGCCGTGTTCGTGTTCAAAAAGCGTGTTCTGTTCAGAAAAAGCCGTGTTCGTGTTCAAAAAAGTCCTGTTCGTGTTTTTTAAAAAAAGCGTGTTCGTGTTCAAAAAAAGCCATGTTAGTGTTTTAAAAAAGCCATGTTCATGTTTAAAAAAAGCAATGCGTGTTTAAAAAAGGTGTGTTTGTGTTCAAAAAAGCCGTGTTTGTGTTAAAAAAAAAGCGTGTTTGTGTTTAAAAAAAAGCCGTGTTCGTGTTCAAAAAAAGCCGGTGTTCGTGTTCAAAAAAAGCGTGTCGTGTTTAAAAAAAGGCCGTGTTCGTGTTCAAAAAAGCCGTGGTTTGTGTTTAAAAAAAGCCGTGTTCGTGTTTTAAAAAAAAGCTGTGTAGTGTCAAAAAGCCGTGTTCGTGTTCAAAAAAGCCGTGTTCGTGTTTAAAAAAAGCCCTGTTGTGTTCAAAAAAGCCGTGTTCGTGTTCAAAAAGCCGTGTTCCTGTTCAAAAAGCCGTGTTCGTGTTCAAAAAAGCCATTTCGTGTTCAAAAAAGCCGTGTTCGTGTCAAAAAGCCATGTTCGTGTTCAAAAAAAGCCGTGTTCGTGTTCAAAAAAAGCCATGTTCGTGTTCAAAAAAGCCGTGTTCCTGTTCAAAAAAGCCGTGTTCCTGTTCAAAAAAAGCCGTGTTCGTGTTAAACAAAAAGCCGTGTTGTGTTCAAAAAAGCCGTGTTGGTTCAAAAAAGCCGTGTTCATGTTCAAAAAAAGCCGTGTTCATGTTCAAAAAAGCCTGTTCGTGTTCAAAAAAGCGTGTTCGTGTTTCAAAAAAGCCGTGTTCGTGTTCAAAAAAGCGATGGTCGTGTTCAAAAAAAAGCCGTGTTCGTGTTCAAAAAAGCCGTTGTACCTGTTCAAAAAAGCCGTGTTCGTGTTAAAAACAAAAAGCCGTTGTTGTGTTCAAAAAAAGCCGTGTTCTTTTGTTCAAAAAAGCCGTGTTCTGTTCAAAAAAAGCCATGTTCGTGTTCAAAAAAGCTGTGTTCGTGTTCAAAAAAGCCGTGTGGTGTGTTCAAAAAAGCCGTGTTCGTGTTACAAAAAGCCAACCTGTTGTTTGTTCAAAAAAGCCGTGTTCGTGTTCAAAAAAGCCGTGTTCGTGTTCAAAAAAGCCTGTTCATGTTCAAAAAAAGCCGTTTGTGTAAAACAAAAAAGCCTGTTGATGTTCAAAAAGCCGTGTTTTTGTTCAAAAAAGCCGTGTTCATGTTCAAAAAAAACCATGTTCGTGTTCAAAAAAGCTGTGTTCGTGTTAAATAAAGCTGTTCGTGTTAAAAACAAAAGCCGTGTTCGTGTTCAAAAAAGCCCGTGTTCGTGTTAAAAACAAAAAGCCGTGTTCGTGTTCAAAAAAGTCGTGTTCGTGTTAAAAACAAAGGCCTGTCGTGATAAAAACAAAAAGCCTTCGTTGTTTCAAAAAGCCGTGTTCGTGTTAAAAACAAAAAGCCGTGTTCGTGTTCAAAAAAGCCGTGTTGATGTTCAAAAAAGCCGTTGTTCTGTTCAAAAAAGCCGTGTTCTGTTCAAAAGCCGTGTTCGTGTTTCAAAAAAAGCCGTGTTCGTGTTTCAAAAAAGCCGTGTTCGTGTCCAAAAAAGCCGATGGTCCGTGTTCAAAAAGCCGTGTTCGTTGTTTCAAAAAGCCGTGTTCCTGTTCAAAAAAGCCGTGTTCGTGTTAAAAAAAAGCCGTGTTGATGTTCAAAAAGCCGTGAATGTTAAACGTTTATGTTCAAAAAGCCATGTTTCGCTGTTCAAAAAAGCTGTGTTCGTGTTCAAAAAGCCGTGTTCGTGTTCAAAAAAGCCGTACCACCGCCCGCACAACACCCAAAACAAAAACCTCCACACCTGTTCAGCGTGATACCAGAAAAGCCCACCACAACAACACCAACGTCCCCCAACAACAACAACCAACTAACGATAGTCGAGTTCACAACCCAGATCTCTCTCTCAAAAAAGCCGTGTTTGTGGTCAAATACCAGGGTGATCAGGAATAATTGATAAATCACATGGTTTGGCAGCCATATTGGATTGTAAAATATTAAATAACGTTTTCTCTGGAACCGCTTATCATATCGAAGCGAAGCTTTCCAAGTATCATCGAACACCATTGCTGCATGGAGTGTGCAAAAGATGGCATCATACTCATAGGTCACGTTGTGTGGCAGCCATATTGGATATAAAAAGAAACCTTATCTGATCATCAGGAAACTTCACACACGTGATCCTCCACCAAATCATAGGTGGAGTGTAAATGTTTGATGTCATCGGTCACGTGGTGTGGCAGCCATATTGGATATAAAAAACAAACCTTATCCGATCATCACGAAACGTCACACATGTGATGCTCTACCAAATCATAGGTGGAGTGTAAATGTTTGATGTCATAGGTCACGTGGTTTGGCAGCCACATTCGTTTGAAAACCGATCCTTTAAAAACCTTATTTTCCGAAACCGTTTAACGGATCGATGTGAAACATATTACATTAGATCGAGCAAGGGTAGTGGATCATAACTGCAAAGTATTGCATCGATCGCTACCAGTGGTTTTCGAGATATAATTTTTTTAATATTGTCCTTGAAACCAATGTGGCTGCCAAACTACATCACTGCAATCATTTCACATTCACTTATATGCAGCAAAGGTATTGGATCATGAATGCAAAGTCTCGCATCAATAGGTTAATCGGTTTCAGAGGAATAATGTTTTATTATTATCCCTGAAACTCACGTGGCTGCTACACCATATGCACTGTTGACGTCATCGTTATCAAATAGTGTTGCGAATCTGGAAGCCGTGAGCACTCAGCATACAGGTCCTATAGAACAGTATATCGGTAAGTATGTGTTTTAGTTAGGGTCCCCGTCCCGTGTCTAATGGGTAATTAAATGTACATGCGCTGCGAAGTTACTTTGATAGTCAGGTTTTCTTTTAGTTTTATAACAACCACAACCAACAACGCCAACATCACCCTCACCTTCACCTCGCTTCCTCACGCCGACGCCATGGTGGGCGGAGTTCAAGGATGAGCCTCGGCGCTCTCGACCAATCAGCGTGCTACGGGTGAGGTGGCCGCCGCTCAGCCAATCAGGCCCCAAGACGGTGAGAAAGGCGGTCCGCGTGACACCACGCCCCGGGCCAAATCGACGGACTTGCCACTCGTTTTGGCCAGTGACAGGGCGACGAGCGATTCTGCGCGCCAAAATTGTCCAGTGAGGGAGAGCGGGGAGGGCGGAGGCGTCCCCCCCCTAAAACAGGGTGAATAAAGGTGGGGCGCGAGAGCTTGAGCTTGAGAGATCGTTCCTCCGAAAGAAGCGCAAGGGGTGCGCGCCGTCTCTCTGTCGGTGAACGA
>JAXMNL010000079.1:189297-201997 GCA_035128595.1 Eptatretus atami | reverse complement strand
GGCCTCTCTCTGTGGCCGGAGATTTTTTTTAATTCTCAGATCCGGGATTCGGATTCGGATCTTCAACACACCCAACCTGTCTGTCCACCAAAGTTTCGGTCAAATCTGTCTTAACTTTTTTGTATATCAGACTCACAGAAGACAGACAAGACAGACAGACAGAACAGACAGACAGACAGCCACCAGACAGCACAGACAGACATACAAACACCAGGGTACATACTCGTCTCCATCGTCGGGTGGTGAGAACGCAACTAATACTGTTCCTGACTCATTTATACAAACATTCGAAAGCTTCATCTCGTGAAGTGCAGGTATTGCTTTAGTTTTACATCCAGAATTGCAAGATGGAGTAGAATAGGAACAAAAGCAATAGGGATTTTGAAGGAGAACCAGGCACAGGCTAACAGGCCAAACAAGCCTGACGTAACGGCTGGAAAACAACCAAAATGAATAATTAGGGGGCAACTCCTGGAGAGGGAGATCACCAAAGTTATATTTTTTGCAATTCGTAAAGCAAACAATGGCGGTTTACATGCAGTAAGACAATAACGCGTCTAGCGAAACTTCTTCAAACTTGGTCATAATTTGCCACATTTGCAGGTGAACGTGTTTGGGAGCATCACCATGGATCCCTCCTCTTCACTGTGAGGGTGGAAGTCCTACATAGTACCCAAGGCATGCTCTCCTGACGAGGCACAATCACGTGTCAAATGTGCACCCACATATTGGCAGAAGATGTCCCTTAGATAAATGTCCTGATCCGTTCCTTGGTAGTTTCTGTCGGCGGTTTGGGGTGCCACGAGATTCAAGAGTGCTCACGTGACGCATATTCAAAAGATTCTATGCTTTGTAGCTTTGCACTGCCCGGAACCTATTAGAACGTTCTCAAAGACGGTGGCTATTTCACACAAAGTTCCAATCATGTCCATTTTCATGGGCTTGGCCATGCTGATGCAAACCACGTTGTTGGTATCCTTTCTGGAGAACTTCATGAATATCATCCAGAATCGTGGCCCATATTGAGGTATTTGGAGTCACGCGATCAAGATCGCAGTATTGAGACATTAGTAAACCATCTAGGCAGGATGAGCTTAAAGCCGTAACAAAAAAATACCCGGAGTGGCACCACGGCAATGATGTCAAATGGCTGCATTTCCTTCTTTGAGGTCGGACAGGATTGTGCAATGACTACTTACCTCTTGTGTAGTCCCCGATGTGAGTGTGGTCTTTGCATTTTGTTCCTTCTGCATATGAAATTATGCAATTGATTTAATTCCCGACGGTTCGCCTTCGAACACGACGTGGAAGCGCCGAGGCATAGGCCAAGCTTCGCCCCTTTCCCAGACGGGATGCTCGATCAGCCAGAGCTGTTTTTTTGTTTTGGTTATTAACATCGATTTGATATAAGAATTTGCAAATTCCTTTTGCGGACATTGACCTAGCGTGTGTTACAATTTATTTATGTATTTATTGAAATTTGCTCTACACAAGGCTGAGAAGGCCACTAAAATGTGTAACGGATACAAAAAATAACACAAAAGAAGAAAAGAAGAACGATCAAGTTGAAGGAGGTAAGTAATTCATATATTCTTGAAAGAAAATGGATCATAAGATGTGGGGAAAGCACGTGACCGTGCAAAGAATTCCTAATTGATGCAGCACGTGGAAAAAAAATCAACTTGCATAGATACTCTTCGTTTCTTCACCTCGGTCTGGCCAGAATTGTACAGGTGTGAAATGGTGGCAAGCGCGTCCTCCAACCAAAGGCCACTGACAGAAAGTACCAAGTTGGAGAGCAATATGAGCGATTACCATTAAAGTATCTGTAAAAGGACAAAGCGAGAGTACAACAGACCTACGGTGTGAAAGTTCTTGGAGAGACGAGCCGAGCTCCATCCAACAAGTATTGACTCCACGGCTTTCTGGAGCCTGTCTAATATGGACAGAATGACGCATGCTGGGTGTTTGCCCAGCCCTCAAATGTTAAGCAACAGTACTCCCATCAGGGGTGTATAAGTTGTCTTATACAAACAGAGGATAGTATCCGGGAAGATAGATGATTTCTGGCTCGAATGGAACAACCAACTTGTAATAGAAGTTACTCTTTGCAATACCTAATATTGTTACGAAAAAATTTGGAAGCTTACTGCACTCAACATTCAGGTCCCTATAGAACGAGTTAATATCGGCTAATACGTGTTTCTAGTTAAGCGTCCCTTTACCCCTTCTGTCTAATGGGAATTACATGTTGGTGCGCCTGCGGATTATTATATAACGCTAGGATTTTTACATCGCCTTAACCGACAAAAAGCACCTTCGTTACGCCATACGCTCCATGGTGGGGGGAGTCCAAAAAGGGCCTGGCCTCTCTCTCAGCCCAATCAGGGAGATCGAGCGGAGTCCCCGGTGGTCGGCCAAGAGACAGCTCCACGCAGAGACAATATTTCCTCTCCTGTTTGAGGACCGGTTCCACCGTGAAGCCCCGACACGCCCCCGACCCAATCACGGGGACGAAACCGATTTCCTCCGGCGAAATGAGGGGGCGCGGTGACGTGTCGACACGTCCCCCCCACCCCCCACCCCGAGAGAACCGGGGGGAGGAAGAAATAGACGACGGCTGCGGTCATTGTGTCAGTCTATGCTGCGGTTCTTCTGGTCTCATCCTGTCGCGGCGTTCTCTGGTCTCAATCTTGCAGTCACTGCGAGTTCTTCTGGTCTCATCTTGCTCGCTGAGTTACGCTGGTTCTCTGGTCTCGTCCTGTCACGTGTTCTCTGGTCTCGTCCCTGCCCAGCTGAGTCTGCGCGTGGTTTCTTCCGCCACTGAGTCTCGGTTGTTTTTTGCTGTTGTTTGTTTTTGATACCTTATCGAGGCTCGTGTGAGAGCTAACACAAACGCACAGCAAGGGGGGCAAGAGACAAGAGGGGCGGGAGTGGAAGACAAAACAGTGGGGAACAGAGACATTAGGAAGATCTGTGGAAGGAGAGGGATGGGGTGGGAACATGGGGAATACAAGATGACATTACTAGGGACTTTCAGGAAGGAGCAGGGAATTTGAAGGAGGTGGTTTGGGTGGATTATCGGGGTGGAAAAGATCGGGATTTGGTTTGGGATGAATAAGAGGTGGTGGTGAACAGCTGTAACATCCTTTATCTTCTTTGCCAAAAATCAAGATTAATTATAAGGGAAAGCAAATATAATTCATCAGATTGAAAATATTTAAACATTCTTCTTATGGATAATATTCAGTATGTAAAAAATAGATGATCTGTTCCAGCAATACTGTGCCAGAATGTCTTGGGGATTTTTGAAACTGGATACCATATTCTGTTTTGAAAACAAAAGAGTGAAGACCTTAGAGCATGATAAATGATGATGAAATAATGAGTGTGATTAAAAATAAATAATAGATAATAATTTACCTCCAGGGATAGAGTGTCATGTCAGTTCCTCCAGATGAGCGATTTAAACTGGAACAAGTTGAAAATGAATATACCACGCCCATGCGAATTTTCAAACATCTTCCCATTCAAGGTTTGAAATTCAGTCTTTCACGGCTCATGTTTGATTCAGTTTAATGCTGAAAATAAAAGAAACAGGTATTCAAAAATTACCATCCAAGCCAAATTAAAAGGTTGTGTGGAAAGGAAAAAACAGAAAGAGACAGAGACTAACAGAGATAGATAGATAGAAGAGACAGAAAAGACAAACAGACAGAAGAGAAGACCAAGAGAGAGCAGATAGATAGAGAGACAGAGACAAGAAGATAAAGACAGGCAGGACAGGAGAGGACATAGAACAGATATGAGACAGAGAGAACAGAGAACAGAGACAGATAGGAGACAGGACAAACAAGAGAAGTTAGATAGAGAGACAGAAAGACAAACAGATGAGAGAGAGAAGAGACAGAATAAGAGAGACAGATAGAGAGACACGAGAACACAAACACACAGGCACACACAAAACAAAAATACACACCATGCACACACACATATATACACACACTAATATGTGGTGTTTCTTTCCTTGGAAACTCATTCATTCCACGTAAGATTACGTGGAGTAATTCTTTTCAGTCAACAATTAATATCGTTCAGTCATTCCAAATGAATAAAATGTACTTCACGAAGTTCGTTCATTTATCCATTCCTCGTGATATTCAAATAATTGATTTCAACATCCGTTATATAACGCAGGTGTTATTTGGGGACAAATCTGTTGAAAAAAAAACAATAATTATATTAGTCGTACATGTTTAATTCTGTTTTAAACAATAAATAAAAATTGGGTTTGTGAAATCTCACTCTGTCATTTCTTGTGAAAACCATTGAATCGTAAGGTGTCCGTAAGAATCTGTGCAATCCATTCTGTGATGAAACACACTCAGCACACAAGTCGTTTAAATAAGCAACTTGAATGACGATTAATGGGAGATACAAAACAATGTTTTTTCCAGGGTGTGTTCCACAGGAAATGACTTGGTTGTGGCGCCCCCAGGCAGCCGTTCCCCAGCAGTTCTGACTCATTTTATACACTAAAATGAAAATGCTTTAAATCTGATTTTGATTAAACCTACGTTTAAAAGCTGTTTTAACTAAACTTTGTCGCTTCTGTTCTGTTCTGTCAAATTAATAATAACCACGAGGCCTTGCTCTCACAGAAATACTTCCTCTTTTTCGCAGCATGACTGTGTTCTGAAAACACTTCCCTATTTTACAAAACCAAAGGTTTCATGCTTAAAGATATAAAGTGAATACACTCGATGGAAATGAATGTTATATAAAAGAAAATTAATTTATTCCTTGAAGTAGAAACATGAAACAAATATAAATGAATGAAAAATATGAAAGGAAAAGAAGTGTTTTAATCAGTAATGTGTCAGTTCAACATTGCTCAATGGGCAGAGATCAGTCTCTCTCTTTTGACCTTATGGGACTTGAGTCAGAGAGTCGGGGAGGGGGGGGGGGTGGAATCATTCTCATATTTGGTTTTGGGCTTGAGACAGTCTCACCAATTTTACATTTGTTTGTATGGGAGGGGGAGGAATCAGTCTCCTTTGGGCTTTTGGGGTTGATCAGAGAGTTTTTCCCCTTTTCCCCAGTTCATTTGAATGGATGCCATAGAAACCCATTTATCCTCTACTTACATGTGATAATTTTGCAGAGATGTGATATTACATCAGAAAAAGTGATTTCACATCACTTTTTTAAAGGGTCAGTTGTCAATACATAACAGGGAAACAGTTGGTAACTTAGTGAGGTTGTGCATGGCTAACTGTGTTATTACTTTTCGACTAAGCTCTTAAAAAAAAAAAAAAGGAACTCATTCAGAATGCTGGAGGCAATATGATTTTTGTGTTCATTGTGTCTTCTCCTCCATGACAATTCATCATGGTATGTCGAACCATCACGTTTCTTTGTTTTAATTAATATCTACTTTTGTTTGAGATACAAATTGAGAAAAACCTTTTATCATATAAGTCTCATAATCCTAATTTAAATGTATTGGGGTCTTCAAAGTGACAGAGTAATGATTGGTTATATCACAGTAAGGTTATTGATAACTTGTAATTTATTGATTTATATATTGTCAATCACTGCGACCTATGGACCTTGTTGATCTGTTAATTGAGGATAGGGAAAAGTTACTGAGAATTGAATCGAGATAAATATATTAAGTTGAGGTACTTTACATAATATTGAAGAGGGTCTGCGTTATTAAATTGATCGACAGATTGGTCACATTACATAATTAGGAATCATAAGTTAATCTGCAAGGGAAAATAAGTTATGAGGGAAAGCAGCATGGTATTTAACATAACCATAATGCAGAAATGACTGGAAGAGTGGCTAGACGCAACAGCAATTATGAAATCAATTAAATGGAATTGGAATTGTACCATGTATTGTAACTGTATTGCTCTCACTGATTAGTAGCTGGTACTGGCCGTATAATTTAAGGTAAAATGCCTCTACAATTTGTAGAGAAAGACAAACAAAAGAATAAACAAGAATTATGCGGAGTACGAGAAGGCATGACATGTGAAATGAATGTTAAATCGTCAGAATGTAAGAAAATATATTAATTGAAAAGAGAGCGATGATGCCAACAACACATTAAAATATTACCTATTATATCTGTCTTCTGATTAATTGGACAAACACGTGATTTTTGATTAAGTGGTACTTCTTGTTCATTTACTTAAGTAAGTTTTGAGGTATTTTCTAACACTGAACTTGACCATCTTTCATCAGTACGGAATGCTAAGTTAGCTGGAAAATAAATAAATAAATAATGCCAGTTGCTCTGGAACTGCTTGTGAATGAAACTGTGAATTTTTAGCAGAATATGAATGTTAAAAATGATTGCAAATGTTAAAATGATAACTGTGCTACATCCAATCGCTTTGGATTCGGTAACTTGAAAGAAGTAGCCTAACTTCTACATATTAATTGTACAGATATGGAATAATTTTTTCTTGAACTGGAAAGGATTTTCGTTTTTGAAGGACTAGT
Source organism: Eptatretus atami (assembly GCA_035128595.1). Taxonomy (NCBI): domain Eukaryota; kingdom Metazoa; phylum Chordata; class Myxini; order Myxiniformes; family Myxinidae; genus Eptatretus; species Eptatretus atami. Next base: position 195,481 of record JAXMNL010000079.1, on the reverse strand, counting down.
GGTACGTGAAAAAGAATTATGATTGCAAAAATTGGAACCCTGATAAAAACTGCCTGCCCTTTCCTACATGGAAATAGCAAATGAGATCAATGTTTTTGAGTGTACATACCACCTGAAGATTTCTGTATATTCCAGCATGTCGGTTTGGTGTGAAAAAATAAGAAAGAAAGGGATATAATATTGATATAACATATAATGCAAGTTAAATGCTTTGTAAGAACCTTTGTCAGTCTTAATTGAAATGCATGAGCCTATGACGTTTACTGATTGGTGTTTAAAACGAGGCTTAACCTTGATTTTGTTTGTTTCGGTGTGAGAGGCAGTTGAACCATGCAATGTACGATTGCGCCTAAATGAAGCTTTTTGGAAGAACTTCCACCGAAAGATTGGAAGATGGGAGAACCCAGATTTGGATGATTGGGCATTCAACACGTAATCATGGAACTACCCCCTTCCTGGGAGATAAGATGAGTAAATGTAGAGAGAAAAAAAGAAAAAAACCACTGAAGAGAAGGTTGGACAAGTCAACCACAGCAAGTCAAAGTCTTAAACGTCACCATGCGTGGTGCTCCTGCTGGAGGAATGTCCTCAACCACACTCACAAATTGCTGCTCTGCAAAACATCGTGAACTTGCCGTGATTGCTTCAATGCACCAAGAAGGCCCTGAAGGTCCATACGGCGAGTCATCTGCAACATGTCTCAATGGTGTGGGTGGGGCTCATGCAGCCATCACGGCTGCATCCAACGTGCACAGCTCACTTGTGAATCAAACCTGTTGCACAAACTGCTGCTACGAGGCCCAAATTCTGCTGGGGCTGGATCTCTGGGTCACCTCTCGAGTCCTTTTCGTCCTCCTTCAACCCAGTGTCGGGCCCACAGCTCGTACCTGCCAAGATCTACCTTCTCTTCAGCTCAAAGAGTGCCTCGACTGTGTTTCCGTTTCGTGTTCTGGCTCTATCTACACCCTGACCTGCTTGTCTTCTGACCTCGGGTAGCATGTCTTTTCAATTTGTGACAACATGCCTGATGAACAGGCCATGAATTAAATGGAAACACTCACTAACCTGGCCTGGGGACACTATTTGAGATGGTCGTCATGCAGCATTCTGCTGATATGAGCACTCGCTAACTATGTTGATTGAACTTGTGTAACGGATATCTTTTTCTCCTCCAGGAACGGGGTATGGTGATCATGTGAAATATAATTATTCAAATTTTCGTAAAAAGGAAAAAAGGGGGAATTTGAAAGAAAAAAATTATATTCATGTACTCTCAATCATAATTGTTTGTGGTGCTTTATAAATTTAATTTTTAATGCTATAGTCGAATTGGCTGTCAGTTTTGTTTCCCTTTTCCCAAGAGTCTTTTGACCTTAACTGTTGATAAAAGGAATGTCTTGCTATGGAACAAGTGAGCCTGGTTGATAACACTTTTGCCCATAATTATGTCATTTTTCTTTTCACCTATGGGCACGTATGCAGGTGGAGTTATTTTGCCTGAATGCTTATCAGCTCCAAATTGATAATGCTTATCAGAATTGCCCAATAGCTGAGAGTGTCTATGAGGAGTGAGGAAGTGCTTTTACAGAAGATCGAGGTTGGAGGCGGAGGAAGTAAAGGACAGCTCGTAATCTCAGAGAGATGAGGCTCCGGTTCCAGATAATATGCACCGAGAGGGTTGAGGGAGGTGGCTGAGCAGGAAAGTGAGATATTTACGGATATTTTCAATAGCTCACTGGAGTCAGGACAGGTACCGGAGGATTGGAGAGTAGCAAATGTAACACCATCATTTAGAACGGATCCAGAGAAGAATTGGGAAACTATAGACCTGTTCGTTTGACTTCAGTTGTGGAGAAGGTGTTGGAAGACATGAATTAAGGACCAGATGAGGAACGATTTAAACAAATACAAACTAATTAAAGGTAGTCAGCAGGGATACCAAAGGTAGTTCCTGTTTACAAATCTTTTAGAGGTTCTATGAAGCAGTGTCTGATTGGGTGGATGAGGGAAAGGCAGTGGACAGAGTATATCTAGACTTTAAGAAGGCATTTGACAAGGTACCACATCGGAGGTGTAGCCAAAGTAAGCACTTGTGGAGTGGCTATGTCAGCTCGCTAAGTGGATTGCAAATGGCTTTGTGGTAGGAAGCAAAGAGTGGCTGTGATGGGAGGATGTCTTGCTGGGAGGATGGAAGTAGCTGGGTACCTCAGGGATCAGTACTCGGACCATTACTATTCATTATTTACATCAACGATTTGGTAAATGTGTAAAGAGTAAGCTTTCCAAATTTGGCGGATGACACAAAGCTTGATGGTACGGTGGATATGAGAGGGGGGGTGATCAGATACAGGAAAGCATTGATACTTCTGGATTGGGTAAAAACTGGCAGATGGAATTTAACCTGAGCAAGTGTAAGGTGTTTGGGGATGGGAAAGAACAATGAAATAGAGATTACATGATGCAAGGGGTAATTTTGGTGATGTCACACAAAGAGAAGGATCTGGGGGTGGTAATCGATATGGGAGGTAACAGGCAGCACAGTCCAGCACTATAGGAAAGCAAATAGGGTTTTTGGTTGTATTGGAGGGGGATCAACGATAAATCAAGAGGTGGTGTTAACATTGGACTAGGAATTTAGTGAAAGAAACATGAGAATATTGTGTGCATTTCTGGTCACCACAGTTCTGGAAGGACATAGATGCCATGGAGAGGGTTCAGCCAGGGCTCCTGGATTGATTCCGGGCCGAGCTGGACTCGGCTGAGGAGCGGCTGAAGGAGACAGGGCCATAATTCATGAGAAAGGAGGCGGTTACGAGGAGATATGATGGATATGTTTAAGATAATGAAAGGTATCGATAAAATAAGTGAAGATGAATAATTCAACAGAGTAGACAGTGATGGGACCAGGGACCATTGCCTGAGAGGAAAGAAGAGGGAGAGTTAAGACGGTAGTCAGGCAGTGGACCTTCACTCAGAGGGGAGTTAATGCATGGAACGGTCTCCCTGAAAAGGTAGGGGCAGCAGAAAAAGTCGATAAGTTTAAATTGGAATTAGATAGGAACCTGGAAGTTATGGAGATAGAGAGGAATGGGGATGGTGATAAGACTTTGAAGTGTTTGAGTGTTGATGGGTGATTGTGTATGGAGTGCTGTTGGTGGGAGTCTTGTTTGAGGGGGGTTATGTGGTTGATGTGTGTTTTTACCCAAGCCCATGCGCCTCTCCGAGCGGAACAAAAGGAAAATAAATAAATCGATAAATAAATTACAAAAAAAACGACAAAGAAACTTTTAAAATTTAAAAACATTAAAATATATATTTTTTTAATTTCATGAATATAACATTTTGTTTTTTGCATTTTCTTCCTTGGATCTTGTGTAGATTGGTTGGTGTGGTGTTCGTGCAGGCATGATGGGCTGAATGGCCTCCACCTGTGTTGGATTCCCTTGTTCCTTGTTCCTTGGCTGTCTGTCTGTCTGTTTGTTTGTTTGTCTGCACAATAACTTTCGTGTTTTTCACCAAAACCGCTTTTTGGATTGAGCCGAAATTTTCAGCATTGATGCGACGACTCATGTAGAATGTTTTCATGATAATAATGAGTCGTAAGTCACGTGTTGTGGCAGCCATATTTGAAAAACGGAAAAACTTTGCACCTCTGATCTCTGAAACTGCAAAAGGACAAAAAAACATGAAAACTTGGCACATTGCAAGTACTCATAATGGGGAATGAGTGTCATTTTTATGGCATCATCAGTGCCCTCATTATGACGTCATAATTGCATATGTAGAACGCTACATCTGATCAGTATGAAAATTTTGAGGTCATCGAGGGATAAAATGATCCACAGAAAAAAAGTTTGGTGTCATCGGTCACTTGATTCGACAGCCATATTGCTTAAAAAATAAAAAATAAAAACCTTTAAAAACCTTCCTGACGAGGCTGAACAGATCGAGGCGAAACTTTACACGTATGACCGCCTGTCCATGAGGAACAAAAGATTCACACATTTATTATGCCATTGGTCACATGGTTTGGCAGCCATATTGGATTTACCCAAAAAATAAAACACACCACCACTCAAAAGAAGTCTTGGCGAGGTCTGCCATCTCTCATTGCTCTTTTTCTGTTAGTTGGTGTTATTTTGGATCAACAACCAAGGATTGTAGAACATCGAATCCTCGTGTTACCGACGACTATAAAACAAGAAAACCTGTAGTTGTGTCGAGTATCGAGTCAGTTTTTATTGACAAAGTGTTGGATTGAGAGATTTTGGCGAAGTTGAGAACATTGTTTTGAACAAATATTGAACATTTGAATTATTTTTACAGCAAATTTGAAGTATGTTAATTTTTTAAATATCAATGTCTACCTTAATCATGTGCTTGTCGTAAGTATCCAAGGTCGAGAAGTGGTTCTTTGTCGTCTTCTTCTTCTTCTTCTTCTTCTCTCACCGACCACATTATCCTACCTTTGTTACGGAGTCAGCCACAGGGAAGAAGCTGGTGTTGGCTTAGTTGTGAGGGTGGCAGTAGGGATCCTAAGGGTCCTGAGTTCAAGCCCTGTTAACCGCTGAATTAAAATACACCAGGGGTTGACTCAGCCTGTCATCCTTCGAGGTCGGCAAAATGAGCACCAGTGCACTGGTCAGGGGGACACTGCATCAGCGGCATAGCCGCGTCCCAACCAATGATGCAACCAGCAGCCACAGGCTGCAGGAGAGAGGAAGAGGAGAGAGAGAGAGAGAGAGAGAGGAGAGAGAGAGAGGAGAGAGAGAGAGAGAGAGAGAGAGAGAGAGAGAGCCACAGGGAAGCTTGGCCCGAGTCTTCATACTGGCTGACCAGGAATTTGGCAATGGTGCCGGGTGCGGAGATAGTCTCAAACACACTTCATGAAGGACACATGGGATGATAGAAAATCGAGTTATCGACTTCTACTCACCGCTAAAGATGATGACTTCATCCAGTCTGAGCGTGCCCCATCACTGTTCAGCTGAGTATGGGCGAATACAGTCACAAGTTCAACAAGAAGCAAGAAATGGCAAATCACCCACGGCCAATTCATCGTCATGTCCACGAAACATATAATTCACTCGATCACAAGGGTGTCGTAAATTAACAGTGCCCGCGGGAATGAGCTGCTCCCAAAAGGGTTACGATGATCCAAGTCCACGGTTGAAGGGAGTGAAAACCCACTGAAGATCGAGCCGCGACATGGCATGTGGTACGAAGCTTGCTCAGTCAAAAGAGGAAATGCGTTGCCAAAGATAGGGCTGCAAATGTGTTTCAACTGCAGAGAACTCCAGCGAACTCCTTTACTCCAGTCCATGAGTTATTTCCACGATGGTGTAAAATGCGAGCTATCAAGCAGGGAAAGTGTCGTCACACTTCCGTTGAAGCCTTCCAAACCCTCCTCCCAACACAAGGAGGTCCAAGAGCCTGGTAGTAGTGCCGGGAAAAATGATTGTTAAAAAGCCAAGAAAACACCATGCCTTCACCCACTGCCATTGGTTGGATAAGTAAATGGAACAAAGTTCATGATATAAAAGTACTAAGAAACTGGCACCGATAAAACTACACTCCAGGTGGACTCCTACTTTTATTTTTGTTTCCTTTGTCGAGGATCATTAAGAGCTAACACACAGAACATATAACAAAGGGAAGCAAGGAGCGCAGGAGACAAGAGGGGCAGGACAGGGAAGCACAAAACAGTGGGGAACAGAGACATTGGATCTGTGGAATTGAAAGGGTGGGTGGGTCGACGGGGAACACAAGATGCACACTGCAGGGACTTTCAGGAAGGTGGTGGATTTGGGTGGATTAACGGGGTGAGAAAAGATCATGGTTTCAGAAGGTTGAAAATATGAGGTGGTGGTGAACAGCTGTGATGAAGACGGAGAGGGAAGAGTTGGATTGAAGAGATTGTGGTGGTTTGTTCGAGAGGTGGAATAAAGAGGAATGAAAGAGGAATCCCAGATCCAAAAGAAGTGGAATCCCAGATTCCACTTCACTTCCGCGAGCAACCAGGATTTGTCAACATATGAAGAAAGCGATCGATAAGAAAGTTGTAAAAATTGTTTCGTGTAAATCAGTCCCAAAGTTTCAAGTTTTAAAAAAACTGCACAAAACGACAAAAATGGACTTGACGACCAGATCGTGTCTTCCTCATGGCCGGAAATCGAGGAACAGC
>JAXMNL010000079.1:154883-165486 GCA_035128595.1 Eptatretus atami | reverse complement strand
CCGGCCATGAGGAAGACACGATCTGGTCGTCAAGTCCATTTTTATCGTTGTGTGCAGATGTTTTAAAACTTGAAACTTTGGGACTGTTTTACACGAAACAATTTTTACACCTTTCTTATCGATCGCTTTCTTCATATGTTGACAAAATCCTGGTTCTCGCGATCTTGGATTCCACTCTTTTGGATCTGGGGATTCCTCTTTCATTCGCTCTTTATTCACCTCCGATACAAAACGCAACCATTCTTCAATCCAATCTTCCTCATGCGGTCTTCATCACAGCTTGTCGCAGGCCCACCATATCTTCAACTTGCACGAAACATGATTTTTCTCACGCCGTTAAATCCCCGACATCGCACGGCACGCTCTGAAAGTCCCTGGCAGGTACATCTGGTCCGCGTTGACCCACCCACACTACTTCTATTCCACAGACAATGTCCTGTTCCACTGTTCTGTGCTTCCTGTCTGCCCTCTTGTCTCTGCCCCTTTATTATATGTTCGCTGTGTTAGCTTTATATGATCCTCGACAAGGAACAAAAAAATAAAGTAGGAGTCCACCTGGAGTGTATTGTAATCATGGTGCCAGTTTCTTAGTACTTTTTATATCAGAACTTTGTTTATTTACTTATCCAACCAATGGAGGGTTAAGGCATGGTTTTTCTTGGCTCTTCACAATCATTTTTCCGCAACTACTACCAGGCTCTCGACCTCCTTGTGTTGAGAGGAGGGTTGAGAAGGCTTACGAAGTGTGACGACACTCCCTGTTCATAGCTCAGCATTTTACAACCATCGGTGGAATAACTCACGGACTGGAGTTACCAGGAGTTCGCTGGAGTTCTCTGAGTTGAAACACATTTGCAGCCTATCTTTAGCTTCTTTAGCGACGCATTTCTCTTTGACCCGCCGAGCTTCGTACCAATGTCATGTCGCGGCTCGATCTTCAATGGGTTTCACTCCTTCAACCTCGGGATTGGATCATCTAACCCTTTTGGGAAGAGCTCATCCCGCGGCACTGTTAATTTACGACACCTTGTGATCGAGTGAATATTTGTTTGTGACATGCAAGGAATTGGCCCGTGGTATATTGCCATTTCTTGCATTCTTGTTGAACTTGTGACGTATTCACCCATATCATCTGAACAGCTGATGGGGCACCCTCAGACGGATGAATCATCAATCTTTAGCGGTGCAGTGAAAATCGATAATCTCCGATTTCTTGTCAATCCATGGTCTTGAAGTGTTTCATTGGCCTAAATGGTATTTTAGAACGTCCTCCTACTATTTTCTCTCGGCACCCCGCGCACCATTGCAAATTCCTGTCAGGCCAGTTGTAGAAAGAACTCGGGCCAAGCCTTCCTGCGTGGCTCTCTCTTCTCTCTCTCTCTCTACTCTTCTTCTCGTCTCTCTCTCTCTATCGAGAGTGGCACCAGCGGATGCCATGTGGCTGCGACTGGTGTCAGTGTCAGTGGTTGACTGACCCCTTTGCATATGCCGGCTGATTTAGTAACGGATGTGTGCCCCTGTGCGTGCCCCTTAGTGCACTGAGTGCTCATATTTGGCCGACCTCGGAGAAGGATGAACAGACTGAGTCAACTGCCTGTGATTTTTAATTCAGATGAGTTAATGGGAGTTTGAACTCGACCCTGTGGTCGCTACCTGCACACCCTGCACCCACTAAGCCAACACGCAGGTGCTTCTATCCCTGTTGGCCTGACTCCGTAACAAAGGTAGGATAATGGCTGGGTCTCGGTGAAGAAATAAAAGAAACGAAGTAAAAAGAAGAACGCTTCACGAAACTTGGAGCAACGTTCACGACAAAGCACTGATTAAGATGGACATTGTATATTTAAGAGAAATTAATTAATTACGTTTCAAATTTTTGCTTAAAAAAATTCAAAGAGGTTCATATTTGCTTTCAAAACAAATGTTCTACACGCTTGCGTCCAAAATGCTCAAATCCCATAGATTTGTTCAATAAAAGAAACTGACTTCACACATACAGGTTTTCTGTTGGATGTCGCGGTACCAGGATTCAGTCTAGCATATCCTTGGTGGTTGATTCTAAAATAACACCAACAACGAAAAGAGGCATAAGAGATGGCAGTCCTCCCAGACTTCGTTGGGAGTTGTGTGGCTGAGGTAGTGTAAGGGAAATCCAAAGGGGCGGCAAACCAGGGGACCAAGGACGTAAGAAAGGTGGGAATCGGTTCGCGGAGCATTGCGGTGAGCAGTGGAGGAAAACAGTCGCAGACGGCGGGCGCTGTGCGGCCGGCAGCAATGCGGGAAAAATGTTCCGCCCGCACCAAAAAAAAGCGTGGGAAAAAGTAAAACAAGAGCCCAAAGTACGCAAGCAATAAACACGAGAATGCATTTGAAACGTATATCTTTAGTGGCAGCAAAAGAAGAAAGGTACATGGACGAAAGAAGACAAGGAAGAAGCGAAGTACGTTAAGGAGATCGCAACGGGACAGACTCAGCAGAAACAGGCCAAATACAGGACCCCCTCAGCGATGCTGCGAGGTGCACCGCTGTGAATGGGAAGGGGAAACACCACACCAACCAATGCAGAGTATTTCCACAGATCAAAGAAAAAGGCCCAAAGTCAAAAATACAACCAAATTAACGGAAAAGATTGGTATGCATGATTGAGAATATAGAAAAGACAAAGACAAAATGTATAAGGCCGTGATAAGTGCATGATAAAGCAGCAGCTCTGGGCAAATATCTATATACTCCCCGTACACCAGCCAAAAACACACATCAACCAACATACCCTGCAAACTACCAGCACCACATGTGAAAAGGAACACTGTGTGCAAAAGGTGAAAGTGAGGGAAGCTTGGAAATATCAAAGAACTCAGTCCCTCATGAGAAGGAGGTGCCCACACTTCTATACTAAAAGGACTTTTTGATCGGATATCTAAGGGCCCTGGACAACCAAGCATCAGCGCGCTATCATTGTCATCACATAGACGAGGCCCCGACATTGCAGTAAAATGTTAAGAGAAGGATTCATTCACCTGAAGATGTCTTGCAATTAAGCGAAAAAGCCGTATTCGTGTGTTCAGATGGGTAGGACTGTGAGATCTCAGAGTTAGCTCGAGAAATTGGAACTTGAGAAAGACATTCATGGACTTTCGGAGATACAGTGGAAGTCAGGAGCAAAGGTCGGACGTAGTTCAGAAGGGTATTATGAACGATCTACACCTTTCTTGACAATAGTAATTACTATAGGCATGTTTCCCAGGGTAAGGGGGAAAAAGTTTGGGGTCTTATTAATGACATCAAAACACGATAACAGACGAGCGAAGTACGGGTAGCCAAGATTTCTATAGAGAGGACAGGTTCATTCAAGACACAGGGATGAATGCTCATTCTTGCCGTACCGGCTTTGCTTATATCCAGATGAGAGAGAGAGAAAGTTATTTTTTATGACAGCGTGAAAAGAAGATTCATGCGGAGGAACATTGGATTGGAGGGGAGCAAGCAGAGGCGAGATGGATAGCGTTCGGTTCATCCAGATGTGTGTCTAGAGTGAGTAAAGAGACAATAAAGAGATTGCTGTTATTGGTTCGGGAGAGACAGCAGAGCATCATATACGAACGGAAAACTGAAGGAAAGTTCGAAGTGACATGAAGTTGTCTGTGAGATATCTGTTTCGCCGCTAGGACCTAGAGATAAGATCTATTAGTGACAAGAAATTGAATGGGTTGTCACATTGCTTCTTGGAATAATTGCTTCACCCTCTACGAATACATCTGTTATGCAATGAATTTACTGGAATGGATATGAAAGCTGAAATACGAGGGTCAGAGGAAGGAAGAGTTTTCCCTGTTCAAGTATCGCGACAATCCCTTTACAAATGCCGTCATGATGCAGAAATTGGTCAGAGAGAATAGACTTGAAAGAAAATGGGGGATATTAAGCCTCCAGTCGCCATGCAGCAGATAACTCAGCTAACTTCAGCAGAGATGGGAGGCCATCGCCCAATGAGAGGCCCAATAGTTCTGTTCCAGAGGAGTTCAGAAAAGAAGTTTTCGAATAACCAGGCAAGTCAGACGCATCTTATTAGAATGCCAAACTGGTGTTTCCTGCGGAAGCAGGTCGGATGAGACACGTGGGGAAGATAAAGGGATGTTCACAGGATTGTCGGTTCAAGAAGAAACCACAATTGGAGAGTGCAATTGAGTAGTTGTAGATGCACTTGATTGGAAGTGAAGAAAACAAATCCATACAGTCATTGGTAGTGCGGTCATGACATCTGGGATATGAAGGAGTGCGTTAAAATATTGGGTCCAACTCATTTGAAAGAAACGGTGGAGAGCTTCACACCCCGCTACCCAGTACTTCATCCCATGCCCCCCACCAAATTCTTTGTGGGGAAGATTTCAGCACTCTCTGTGTTATGTATCCACCTGATGTATCTCCCAACACAGATGAAAATTGTGGCTTGACGGGTGTTATCTGGGATTGTCAAGTCCTCACATGGCAACACAATGTAAGAAAGTCAAGAACAGCTCTTTAAGTCTGTATGAATTTTGGAGCGCAGATAACGCTGAAACAGTAGAAAGAAGTCCGAAGGGTCGAGAGGACAAATCTTCTATCACCTTCCAATTTGGTGCTCCTTCATGGTGGATATGAGTAGGCGAGCATTCCCAGTCACCCAGAGTCACCATGCCAAATTCCAAATTCGCAGCCATGATTTGTCGAACCGTCAAGCTTGGTCAGCGGTTACGCGATCTCGGGCAAAAGCTTCCGTGTGGCTGACTCCATAAAAACGGTGGATAATGTGTGGTCGCGTGCAAAAGCAAAGATCCAGAGAGAAGAACGTGAAATGAAGAGAAAGATAGAATGTGCAATTGTATGAGTCATAACTAAGAGCACCGTGAACGTAACGTGCAAAAATCAAGCACTCATTCATTTGGATCTATGTGCTCAAAGTTTCAGATTCTCCCTTCTGTGTCAGTTTCATAGATCCGTTTTATACTATTGCTGCGTTATATATGGGCAGTATTGCTGCTGTGAATCTTCCTTTTATATTATGGACTGTCCAAACAACGGTGAGCTGATAGCACGTCTATATCTATCAGTTAAAAAACATTGTAGAGGAATAGTCGCCACCAATATCGAAAATTTGTGTCTCAATCCACACAGAGACGGTTGCAGAGAAAAGACACAAAAGTTCTGGTGCGGAACCAGACAGACCAGGACAGACGGGCCACACGTGAACCCAAATGCCATCTATCCGCTGCTCTTTGTCGCTGGAGAAAGGTGGGTGAATAATCTCGTGGAAATCACTTCTCTCAGTCACAAAACCCCACTCCAAATTGTGCTGCAGGACACATGAAGTTGTGATATTGCAGTACGATGTCTCTTTTCTTTGGCCTTACGTCTGTGTGGTCGTCGTCAAGCCATGATTGCGAAGTACTGGAGGAAGCCAGAACCCAGGAGTGAAGGATCATGATGGGGACCAGATCAGCTTCAAAGAGGACGACCCAGACGTTGTCTTCTTCTTTCAACAATTTTATCACGTGAAAATCCTGTCGAAGTAAATATAAACGTTACTTTCCCGATAATCTCATTTTTCCACAGTTCGGAGATTTCACTTTTCCTTTTCGAGTAAGTTTTGTGTTGAAAACGTATTTCACAGTAAATTGAGAATTTGTAATAAACTCCATGACATTCGTTCACATTTCCTCTTCCTCATTTATCACGTCATCTTCACTTCGCTCCCCCCTTCTTCACCAAACGCTCCCCCCTCTCTCCACCCCACCGCCCACCCCTTCCCCCACCCCCTCTCTTTCCCCCACCATCTCTCCACCCCCATCCGCCCACCCCTCCCCCTCCCCCCTCTCTTTACCCCCACCACCTCTCCACCCCCCAACCCCATCAACTTCTTTTCACCAAATCATGTCTTTGCATCGTCACAGTTTCCACCCCATCGGTTTTCTCCACAGGAGGTGGGTTTGTGAGGGCGCATATTCCGTGGAAGCAAGTTCGATTAGTTGATGGTCCACCATGGACGGTAAGTGCAGGTCCTGTTTTAATATTCTAACCAAATGTCGAGTGATGAATTGTTTTTCATAGGATTTACTCACAATGTGTATTTAATTTCTCCAACTGCTTCAAAAATATTTCTTGATAATTCTTTGATAACGTTCTTGAATGATGTTAACACGTGTGACGTTACACACGATAATTATCCTGAATGTGTATCGAATAAATGAATGAAAACATCGCTGAAAACAACCATCACACTCTTGTTCAAAGATACTCAACGTGGTGATTGAACACACATTGTTCGATTCGTTGTCAGGAAGTGTAACAATGATTACAATGGCGGTTCGATTTGTCAGCATGTAACTTTTAAGTAACTTTATTACATCTCTATACATAATTAAACAAGCTTGCACACTAAAAACTCGGCTTCGCCGGTCCACACGATCCCTATGAAGTTGCTGTGGCACTTAGCGGACATGATCCGGGACAATTTTGGAAGTCTTGCGTTCCATGAACACTTGCATTTTGGCACAATAGTATTTTTGTCATTCCCGTGTACGTCTGTCGTCTGGCTATTCCCAAGCAATGTAGCAGTACCTTGCTATCCCGGCATGGTAGCACTCAAGAGTAGTCTGCTAGTCTATCGATATAATTCTGTAACTCTGAACTGGTGATTTCAACCATGTGCTACCCCACAAGCAGTGTTGTACAATGATAGACATTAATTTTATTTACAGTCCAGCTAACTTATATGTGCACGATGTTGCTGAAACGCCAACCCTCGCGCCCCCCCACCTTCGACTTCTCAATCGCACGATGACACCACCGTTGATGGGCCGCACAGCCGTCAGGCAGGTTAGTTTAGTATCTGCACTCATACATTCCGAGGTTAATTGTGATATCCTGGGTTACGATGATTCTCCTATTCTTGGATAAATAAATTAAAACCGATCATTGTGACACTCGTTGGTCAGTACACAGGTTGATGATTTCTCTCCGCAGAGAAGATATCAATCACACTCATGGGGGATGTCAATGTTACTATTACAAGTTATCAGGAGCTGTGTCCAATTCCGTATATTTCGGGGTTGTTTAGTTCAAAAGCGGATACCATAAGAGTATAAGTATAAAGTGATAAAAGAGTTTGGGTGTGGTGGTGTTGAGCATCCACATTTGATCTGTCCTATAAATGTTAGAGTATTCTGCGCGTATGAGGGGAAAATCCCGGAATCGAATAAAGGGGAGGAATCTGACTTGGTATAAGCTGTTGACATGAATGGTAAAATACACACAAGTCGCAGAATAGAAACATCGTAAGTCGCGTGATTTACCAGTCTTTCCTTTTCTAACCCAGAGGTGGTATCAGGTGAATAGAGATTGCCTAAGACCAGGATCGCGGAAACAGCTGCCTGCACAATACTCTCAGTCCTCATTCTTCCAATAGGACACCTGTTTCAGCCAATGTCCAATTGCGTCTGACATGTTCACTAAGGCATGCTGCTGATAATCAACGATCCATGTTAACAATGAATATATTAAACGATGAACGATTCTGCTGCAAATATGACCCTATACACAACAATGCACTGTAAAATCTAGTCTGCACTGTTATGTCCATCGATGCCATGTACCTGTAGAATACAATAACGTCTATCAGATCGTCACCTTTGTGTTTAATACAATTTACATGAGTCTCGTTTTCGAGCGTACCACTTGCACGTCCTCCTCAGAGTCTGTAATTACTTTGATTCGCGCTGTTTTAAGCATAGTCGACAAGTGTTCAGCAGGCCGTTGTCAATAAATAAATACTGTCTGTGGACCGTAATCCCCGTGTATAAGCACGGACATCGTCCGACACTGACCAGCCAATACTTGAACCAATCCCAAAACACAGTAGACTTGCGTCCATGAGTAAGAATATCCTCTTCAGGTCATCTTATCTTGGTTAGGACGGGAAGGTTACATACCGAGGACGTTCACACTTTGCTTTCACCTCTCCCTTTCTCCACTTGTATATTGCTCATTCCCTTTTCTTATTCCCTTACGGCAATTCATTCCATAAGATGCAGTTAGCTCTCTTGAAGCAGGATTGCATCCCATCACGGACTGCGATGTTCCCGCATACACATCATCTCGACTAGGATGTAGATAAATCCCTGTGGTGAGGGAGTTCCGGTGACATCGAAGTTCACGGACGTGCGGCGTCAGCCATGGTGTTGCGTTGATACCTTGTGGTTCACCACGTGTCGCTGCTCCATCGCGGTATCTGTGGGTGCCTCCAATGTAAACCGGTATCGGTAAAGTACAGCGAGGCTGAACCGAATCCCACTTTCAGCACCAATCGAGGACCCCAACAAGGATATCCGTAAGAGTCTCCGCAAAGATGGCTGATAACACTAGCGAAATCGGAAGTCGCAGAGATCTGAACATTCTCCAAACGAGACACGCAAGCGTTGACTTTCCGAACATATCGTTCCCTTAAAAATTCCCAGTCATTACAACGCTGACCTGAAACGAATCAGATATGGGGGCCAGTTACACCCCTGAAGAAATTCCAGTAATACAAGTACTGGAAATAGAGTCAGAGATCCGGTAACCACCACACTCGTCAGCCTCAAAAAGGTGCTGAAAGTATAGTCACAGACCTCAGACTTCGATTCAGTTTTGTTAGGGTTGTGCCAACTGCTTCACAAAGACTAAGAATCTCCAGAGGCCATCCCGGAAGTTCCCTAAACGAAGCACGTCTGGCAGAGCATCGACAACCAGGATGCCACAGACTCTGCGGCTCTCATCTGCCGTTTTGATGAGAGACCCCAAGGACAGAGATCACCGTCAAGCTCTGACCCTCTTTCGCGTCTGCTAATAGCCAGACTGCTGCCTGGGCGGCGTCTAGCGTGCTCAACCAGAAATGATCAGGCGCCCTAAGTCAAAAAATTACTCCGAGCAAAGACCTTGCCCCAGCACTGAAAGCAGCATCGGCACCGTCACGTAGTTGTTGCATTCAGCAAGTGCGATCACCCTTACCCTTCCAAGGAAGCGGGACAACAAGGCCTCAAGGGCGCAAATCCAAAGGTGAGGTAATTGGTGGTAGAGGGGGGTTCACCAAATAGACAGAAAAGGTCAGAAGTTCATATTTATCGCTTATGAAAAACTTTATTGGCACGACTTGTGCAAACTAAGCATTGCACCGTATTACATAAATTCTTTGAATATGCATGTTAGTTGATGCTAAAAAGATATAAAAGTTAATTAATTTATATTGAAAGCGTACTATAACTAAAAAACGTAAGAAAGACTATGAATCAATAAATAACTGCAAAGTATGTCAATCTTATAATATGTAGTAGATTCTGCCAGCCTGATCAAGCGATAAGTTCGCACGACCGCTTCAGGTCCTAATCGCAGAAGTACTTGCGCCCACCCAAGGCGGAATCCAGTCGTAGCGTAAGACCAAATTCGTGGCATCAACCCTGAAAACACTACGGGTGCCTTTTAAACGCAACCATAAACAATGACATTATTCTTTGCCACGTGGTACAGGGTTTAATACAACCGAATTATCGAATTATACCTAACTATTTCGCAGGGGGGTGGACAGAGAAGACTGAGAGTTTTATTACTTCGGACTGGGACTGCGGTACGGAAACGAGCCGCTTAAAGCGTGGCTCGTTCCTGTGTGCGAAGCGAGAGCTTTTAATATCGCCTAAGTGTCGTCGACCAGATTACCCTCACTTTTATGCGGCCTTAATAGTCACGTTAATACATCGCCGAGGATTGCCGTGTCGCTGGCAGGTCAATCGCCAGGAAAACGACGCGACGCGATACCGAGCGAGTGTTTACATTCAAACAATGGGCATTTACTCACAGTAAGCCGTAATCAAGGGTGGGGGGGGATGGAGATGGGGGACAAGACTACGCAGCAAAGAGATGCCCACCAGCCGGAGAGTCTATGCGAACTGTACACGACAATCATGCACATAATCACAATTCCTACTTAAGTGGACAAGGCGCCACAGATGCTTGCCAAATTAGCCCAAAAAAACGCCAAAGGAGAAGAGAAATGATGGGACGTCGTGACCTTTAATGCGTACTCAGAGCCGCGCGATGATGACCTCGAGTAGCCGAAGGACCGCCAAAAGACGACCGGCTGGGTTACCTACGGCGCGCCCCTTAGGTTTGCGACTCACGAGTCGTTCGGCGAGACGTCGGGCGACCTCTGTGTCTCTGCTCGTCAGCGCTGGGACTGAACGCAAACACGCGCAGGTCGATCTTGAGGCGGTCGTTTATAGCAGCTTGGAGGGCGGCGCGTCTTTGGTCGCTTGGGTCCTTGCCCGCGGCCTGTGGTCGATCGGGCTTGGCCGGACTTACGCTTCAGAGAGTGTATACTGGGCCTGCCTCTCTTTGTAGAGTTGATGGCTCTGTTAAGCGGAACCCGTTCACTCCTCAGCGCCGCTCGAAAGCTCTCAGGGCCGTCTGCCCGGACGTACGACTCAGCTTTCGAGCGCCTTCTCTCTCGTCGACCAAACTCCGTTCCTTCTGCCGTTGCGCCTCTGATCCCGCCCAACTCGCTCGTTGACCTTCACCGAACTCAACATCTCTCTCTATT
>JAXMNL010000079.1:111254-122250 GCA_035128595.1 Eptatretus atami | reverse complement strand
TCAACGGAAGTGCGAGTCATCAGGAGGCGGGAACGAAGCTGCAGGCACGAAGAAGGCTGCTGAGGTTTCTGTGTGTGGACACAATAAAGATTGATGGAGCACTCAACTAGCTTTACCCTGACCTGATCGTTACCCGTTTGTTGTTATGCTGTAACACGTGATGGGTTTCTTCTGGCTGTTTTGCCAAACGCGCCAGTTTTCACGGGATAGGAGCACGCCGTTGGAAACGTCACGGGTGGAGCAACCGCAGGGGTCACTTGAGGTGCAGCTTTGGATAGGACGCACCGAAGGGTTCACGTTGAAGTGTGCGGGAGCTATTTGGGTCCAAGTCGCCTCACGGGATCGGCTAGCAGGCACGTATAGGCCTGGATGAGCACCACGTGCACTCGGGCGTTTGAGAGTGAGCACCGGGCCACAACGTTTCATTGGGCTGAGGCCTTGGAGGGCCACGGACTGTGGTGAACTGGGACGCTCCTAGAGATTCACGGTCGGACCAACACGCGCTTGCACGTCGTGACTCCGATGTCACAACTCGCTCACACAGTGAAACGGGTCCCCTGCTTCTTTTTCGAGTTTGAGCTCCTTAGGGACCCGTTCACTGGCGTTAGGCGGACGGGCACTCTTCGAACCGGAATTCCAGTGACGAGAGGATGGTGTTTGGAACGCCAGTCGTGATGGGCATAAATCTGTTTCAAGAGAGTATGGATCTTATGGAAGAACTTCCTATGGGAAAGAAAGGGATGAAGAATAAATGAAGAAAGTTGGACAGCTAAACAAAAATGTGGTAACAGGCCCGCGATTCACTTTTCCTCCTAACAAGATAAATAATCATCCGAGAGGATTTACAGGACCATACTAATGTGATTTTCGTCAGAGGTTCCCAGGAGATCCATTGGTCGATAACAGAGTACCGTGAGACTGCACTGTCTGCTGGCGCGAACAAGGGGATTGGTCACGCTCCGGACGGGACTCGGACTTCACTGCAGGCTGCACCTTCTTGTCAGTCACTACCTGACATTGTGCTTCTAAAATGGCCGAATCAAAGTAAATTCATCGAGCGGGACGCGTGGTACCCGAGCATGTAATTTGGAAAAACACAAAGGTGACGAGGCTGAAAGAGTTATTATTGTTGAGCTATCAGGTTCATGATCGATGGACCATGAAATAGAAGATTTTACCATTCATTGATTTAAATGAAGGGTTCATATTTGAAGATGAACTGTTTCATCCTTTTCGTGGTTAATAATCATTGGCTATAACATATCATAATCGTAAATGGCAGGAACATCAAGCAAAGCGCAAATTGGCTTGAAACGACGGTGTGTCTTGTTGGAAGAATGAGATGAGAAGATGTGAGCATTGAAGCGGACTGTCGTCTATGGCACGGTCCTGGTGGTTAGGAACTTAGTCTCTAATTCCGGTGATGAACCATTGGGATGACGTTAAGCGTCACAAGACTGTATATTATCACTACGGATTGTTCATCTAAGCGCTCAAAGACCCGCTCCCTTGTTAGATTAGGTTAAATCATGTCAGATAAGGTTATTAGTCGCAAGCACGCATCCTCCTTCGACTCGCGATCACAACTACCTTCATTACTATTTACAAATCGTGTGATCTCACACACCACAACCGGCACGGAGACCAAGTGGTTGAGGTCGACTTTCATCTTTTACCATGGTACTCCTGGCACCACAACATTATATCGCCACTCACTCAACACGGAAAGAATCCGCAGACCTTCTGTAACTTCAGTAACAGCTCACCTTTGACATTCTGACCTCTGATAAGCTGGTGCACTCTCTCGGTGCCGTGGCTGAGAGAGCGCAATACCTCACTTTCCTTTAGCTCGTTCACATGGGTTGATTTAGAGGCAAACGGCTGTCCACATTCGAGATTTTAGGGTATTTCTACACGCTTCACTTGTATATACCGCGCAACATCGAGAACTTCCAGGATAACAACGCTCGATGTTCGGGAGTGAGATACTAACTACCTGCCTGACGCTTGTCTCCATCAACGAGTGTTCATTCTCCGGTGGGAGGGTTGAGGAGGCTCAACAAGGTGTTGGGCGCGGAAGGGGGAGTTGGAGGGCGAGGATGTGGGGGGTGCGGTTTGTGTTGGAGATGATGGTGCGGGGGGTTTAGTGGAGAGTTGGGGCGTGTGGGGTGAATGGGAAATGGGCAGTGGAGGGGGATGGGTGTGTGGGAAGTTTGATTGGATGGGTGGAGCGGGATGTTTTAAATGGGTGAAAGAGTCGAGAAAGGAGAGTATTGAACGTCTGGAGGCGGATTGTGAGGGAGGTTGCGAAGTCCGCGGCACGAGGGCTATGCAACAAGTTGCTCCGGTTGATTAATGGAGGTGGTGGGGGTGGGGGGGATTGTGGGGGGGTATGGAGTGGGCGGAGGGGTGGCAGAGGGTCGGGTGGGGTAGTGCGTAACCGTTTTGGGAAACAGGCATTGTTAGTGAGGTGGAAAATGTAATTCTGGATGGGCTTCTGGGAACCGGATGGTTGTTATGCTTTGGTTGAATTTCCAGCAACCGGGCAACAATATAAAGACAAGAACGCAACTGAGATTATATCATTACGGTTCAGATGGGGGGGATCGGGTCATTGTTATCGTCTGCTTTTAATATTAGTTGGAACCCTGGAATATTTTTGTAGTATATTAAATCAGGGCCCCAAAATCGGACCCCGCCTCCCCCTGAAAGTCCCAGAAAACACTCAGATCTTTGCTAGTGACAGTAAAATTATGCCCAGAGGATTATATATTAATATTTATAAGTGTTTTATAGTAAATTTTAATTAAATGAAAATCAATTTGACTAAATGCCTGTGTATCGAAAAATGGTTGGAAATTTCACACAGATTTTTAATAGATTTTAATTGATTGAGTATAATAATTAAAGTTATTTAAACGTTACATCTATTTGACAAATTGAACCCATTGTAAATTGTTAAATCTTATATACCCACACGAACAACTATTAGAATCTTGAGACATGATTGTTCATCACCACTATAGATATATAGTAATAAGTTAATGTAATCATTGATAAATCATAGTTAAGTTGTATGGAAATGGTTAGTGTTTTTAGTGGGGCGGAGTGGGGTATAGGTCTCATGTTCCATCATGTCCCCGAGCAATGGGGAATAGTTTCGATTATACACTCATTTATCACGGTGCATACAAAGTTATGTTATGGCTGATTGTGTAACTGTTTGTTCTACGCTAAAGCTTGGTGGTTTCGCAGTCGCACTCCTTCCTATACACTCCACAAACTTTCAGTGGCCGGGAATTTTCTTACAAGAGATTATCAAGGTGAAAGATTTTTTGAAAAAAAGTTTTTCGCTCGACTAGGTTATTGGACTTATCGCCATTGTGAGTCGGGTAATTCTAAACCACAACAAACTGAAAACTTAATTACCAATCCAATTCCTCTGTTGTTGGGTGATACGAACATTTTCCTCATATGGATGTATTTAAGATGTGAATATCGCTTCTGAGAGTGTGAATAGGGCTATTTCATCTTTGGATTTATCTTCTCACTTTGGTCGCGATGCATTGACCCCATCCAGATTACTCTCCATGGGCATTGAACTTTACTAACCTAGAGAATGGGGTAGAAATATTAAAGATCAATCCCGGATCTTATTATCACAATTTTTGTCTTTCTGATAAAAGGACGATCACGCTCATGACCGAACCAACCAAATGCACTTGTGGAGACAAGGCGCGAGGTATGCGATGCAGTGGAAGAAACACTCCAAGATGAGGGTCTCATAGTGTGGGTTGGAGAGATGTTTCGGGGGGGTAATCACGAGACGCACAGATGGGGAGGGCACGGGGGAATTTGCGGACAGAAAGGGTACCCGAGGATTGGTTTGACAGAAAAGAAGTGAAGATGATTAAGATGAACGTAGTTAAATTAAAAAGTTTTGAAAATAGATAGATTTGCCTTTAATGTTTTTCGAGACTCAGTATAATATACGGGAGGAGATATAGATTTGAAGGTCTCATATTTACATAGGTGGAACGATATTGTGGGTTGATGACATAACGCTCCCAAATAAATTAAAACATGAAAAAGAATAATGACAATCTCGAGTAGAGAATGGCATCCGTAACACAAATGAGTATCTAGGTCAGGAGTTTATGTGGACATGTTGGGATTTTGAAAGTTTTACGATTTTTTGGAAAGGATTTTCTTCTGAGAACGTTATCGCTTAAAAGTATAAATTCGAAAGATAGAAGCTAGCACGTTGGATCATGAGTATGTTGAAACATTCCTACCACTGGTTAACAAGCAAGAATTGAATGCAGTTTCTTGGCTCAGCATTCATCGTTATAAACCATCCGTGCAAACTAGTGGTATCATGGATTATACCTCCTTCAAATGAGTCTTAGTATACAAAATGACTCGCCGCTAAACGATTTAAATTGACCTAAAAGAAACGCGGAGGGCATTTCGTATCTGCACTACGATGGGTTATTCTAGGTCCAAAAATAGCATGTTAGGTCTCTTATTGACCAAGCACATTGGCTGTGTGGTTTCTAGCTGGAAGCGTGGTATCACATGTATGATTTATGTCCATTCTTAACAGACCGAGACGTCATCTAGCCATATAGAATCAAGAGAGAGGAAAGTTGCATTGTGAGATTAAAAGTTGATTTTGTCGGGTGTCGATAGTTCTGGGAGCTCCTGTCTGTCCTGTCCGTCCTGTCTGTTCCTGTCGCGCTTTCGGACAGAACTTTCCGTGTTTTTTCTCAGAACACCGCTTGTCTGGATTGAGACGAAATTTTTCGACATTGGTGCGCTCTTCCTCCACAATGTTTTAAAATGATAATAATGACGGTTCGCGAATACGGTCTACGCTGGCCTATTGGACGCCTATTTTAAAACAGACAAACTCTCTTTTTCCTCCTGATTTATAGATTTTAGGACACAAAGGTATTCAAAATTTGATTAAAGGGCACAGTGTACAAGTGCTATCGGGATAGCTAATTTTTTTTCCCGACTGGCCGAGTGGAGTGTGAGATATTTAAGGGCCTTGCAGGATGTGAATCAGGTACGGAGGGCTTCGGGATAAATAATAATTTTCTTTTCCGGTGTTTATGTGAGCATTCATTTTTTATCCCTCTGTTCAACGAATGGGAGCTGATGCTAAATCTTCTTTTCTGGTGGTATTGCAGTTTCCGTTCTTTGTCTTTTTCTTGTTTTCTCAGTGCACTTGTTGGCATTTCACTTTGTTGTTCATGTTCTCTTTTGGGCTGTCCTGTTGTTTTTTCCTCGGCACTGTTCTTATATGGAGTCAGTATCCCCACGCGGGAAGCTCCTTTTTTGTTGGCTTCGTTCCTGTCTCTGTTGATGATATTTGGACTTCATTAGATCATTAAAATCCGGCATGACTTGTAGTGACTTGATAATGAGATATTGATACTCATTTGTTATATAGGCATATGGGACGTGTTTGAACATATAGATATATTTTGGCTAGGAATAATATAGGTGAATTTGGCCTGTGTTGGCTGGGAGTTTAGCTCTGGATAAGACTATCGCGGGCTCGGACGGGAGCTCTTCACGTATCCAGAAACACAAAATGGTTTGTGTTGTTCGGGAGATCGGTGTAGAAGAACACTTTTGACTGGATATGCAGAAAATGACCCACTCGGGAATACGACTAGACAATTTCATACCTCCCAACTCCCGAAGAACCCATTTGGGAGATTGAATCAATATTTGTAGTACTACAGTTTCACTTACTTGCTCTCGGGGACTGCGGAGCCAAAATTCATAACCTTACAATACTAACGAAAGGACTTCTCACTTTGTCTTCTCTAATATCTCATGCCATGAGGACTTGAACAATCACGAACATCTCCAGTGGGACCGAATTCTCTATGTGGGACGAAACATCTCAGTGGACAACATTACACAAGAGAGTGGCCACTGAAAAAATCTTTGCTTTCTCTTCGTTGGACACTGGGAAAGATGTTGGGGAAGGGAGGGGGAAGGTTGAAGCTCCCCTTACGCTTTCCCTTTCACTCATGATTCTTGGAAAACCATGGTATTATCTACTCCAAGCGCACAGACATCCTTATCCCATATCCCAGATCGTCATAGACACAGCCTCATTGCGGAATACTATTAGGGATTTTCGCTTCTCTCCAGCATAGAGGTTTGCCATACGGGAGCTTTGTTCATTTTACAACTATACAGCAAAGTCGAAGAATGTGAATCCAAACCCTCACCTCATTATGCATTTATTTTAGATTATACTTTGCCTTCATTCTGACCACTGATTTTTTGGGGAATGACGTGTGAGTTAAGCTTATTGGATCACGAGGATAGCCTAGTATTGTGTACTTTCTCCACGACAACACTTTTGCCCAATCGTTCGTTACAGTATCCTGGAGGACACGAACTGCTCCGACGAAAACGCCACGCTATAATATGTGGGATTTCATTAATTCAGCGTCCGCACTCCCCGAGAGACTTCAGGATTACTTGAGTCTGTCATAACTTTTCTTTTCTGACTTTCCCCTGGAAAGAGCGCTCTCCTCTCCTTGGGTTATCCACCAGATAAATAGCCTTCTCACTATAGCATATTTTATTTCCTCGAATGTTACCTTTGCGTGTTAGTCAGTTATTGCTGCACACATGGACATGTAGGCTTATATCACAGCCATTACTCTATCAATCCTCTTCATTTTGTCTTACACCGACCACATTTCTCCTGGAAAACTTGTGGGACTGACTCTGTTGGAATTGCGTCTTGAGTTATTCAGCTCGTAAAGGGAATGTTTGCATCTCGGGGTGTTTGAAAATGGAGATAAAGGAAACTGCCTTTGATCATTTCCCTTGATCGCTAATCTTTGCACGCTGTTTGTGGGACTTTCATGATCCATGCACAGAATCACAAGGAAACTCACTTGCAACATGTTATTCGTGAGGAGAGCATTTCTTTAGTCAAAGAAATGTGACAACACTCATCATCATTCATTAAACACACTAATAAGATCTTTTTCTGGTCCTGAGCTAAAAGTATCTCCAACAACTTCTGTGCTTCTAAACTTCCCTTTCAGTTTCCGTTTCGGATGATGCCTCTTGCTTCTCTCCTCCCGACCTTACGATGGAGGGAGGGAGGGCAAAAGCTTGGTTCTTTTTTGTTGTCTGGGCTCCTTTAATTGAATCAATTTTACTAAATGGACCTTGGAATATTAAAACATCTAATGAGAATCAAAATTACTTATGGATGACTCGAACGCTTCCACCTGGGTCCTGGTACGTCTGCTGCTTTTGTTCCTGAGCACAATTTTGGGTAGAAGAACATGTTTCACTCCTATCCTTCACCTCACCAATGGGTGTGTACCACGAATCGCTACCATACCTATTCCACCCATTACATTTACTCTTTTCATTGCCACTTAAGTCAAAAAAAACAATACCTTAGTCTTTGCTCAGGTAGGAATCAGTAGAAAATCGCCAAACCTGCGGAACCACTGGTCAAAGATTCATACGCTGTCTACCCTTTTTCTCCCTCTCTTCCTTCGATCTCTCGTCTTGAATGAATGTGCTACATTGAATCTCCTGGAGCCAACCCATGCTCTGAAGTGGCTCCTTCGTCTAATTTCGTTTTTGCTCTTTAAAATTTACTCCCTCTACACTATTTTCCTCTTACCCTTGGGATATCATACAGCATTTCAAGTCCTACAAGCCTATTTTTCTACTCCTAAGAAGGTGTCGTTCAAACCCTTCTAACTAACCGTTCCATTGCTCTGAATTCCACATTGTTTCCAAGTCATGAATATCTTCTGCAATTCCCATTTTCTAAGCATCTTCAATCCTTCACAGTTTCCATTTTTGACCAACCAATACGGATTGAGTTTTGCAAGGGCAAGATCTGCAGGTGATATCTCCTTCTTAATTAAACGAAATGTCGGGGCCATATTTGAGAGATGATGGGGAATCCTTTGTTTAGGCCTTGATCATCTAAAAGCCTTTGACAGAGTTTGGCATCAGGATCGAATCTTCCAAGCTTCCTCTTTCACCTTTGCCTCCTTCACTCTGCTCTCTGTACATCGAGCTTTCTCTCCGACCACTCTAATCTCTGTCATTGTTGATGGTTCATCAATCTCCCCTTCCCATCACAGCGGTGAACCTCAGGGTTCCGTTGTGTCCACAACACTCTTCTTCCTTTTTGTCAATGACCCTTACTTTCTTCCTCAATAACAAATGCATCGGTTGTATGCTGATGACTCAACATTACATTCCTCCATGTCTCACATCTGCCCATTTCTTCCCTCATCGTCGATCGACATCTCGTTTCATCACAGCCACTCTTTAAATTCCGGATTTGGACAAGATCTCAGTGGGGAAAATGTAAATCAGTTAAGTTTTAATGTTTCAAAACTCATGTCTTCCCATCTCTCTCTCTCTCTCTTCATCGTCTCTCCTCGTCTCTCTCATCTCTCTCTCTTTCTCTAAAACTCCTCTCAACTCTCGCAATCTCCTTTGAAAGCTCCACAATTACACATATGAATTAAATTTAAACTACCAGGTATTACTCTTACATGCATATTTTTCCCATGGAATCCAATATTATGGCAAATAACTACGTCTGCCCTACCAGAGAAATGTTTAGGAGTCCTGTTACGATGTTGAAGATGCTTCTCCTCTGTAGAGTTGCTCGCAACTATATAAAGGATTGATTCATCGCTTGTATGGAGTACTGCTCTCAACATTGGGGAGGTTCCAGCTCGCACGAACACACTGGACAGAATTTGGATTCCAAATGTTTTCGAGGCTTTTGTGAACTCCACAATGTGACCTCAAAACTCGACCCATCAAATTTTGCCTTGTTCATGGTCGGGTCTTTTCTCTTTTCGACAGTTATATTACTCTTTCGGTGTCTGCTCGCAAAAAACATGTGTTTGTGTACATCCACGCATTTTTCTGAGAGCAAGGAAATCATCTGACAGCCATTACAATCACGTGATTACTGTTTGGGGCCATTGGCAAATTCAGGGTGGGCCATGAATGATGTTTTGGTTTCGTCCCCATCCACTGCCAAACTCTGGCACTCTTAACCTCCTCATGTCTTCCCAACACTTTATGACCTTCCCCTTTTCAAAAAGCAGATTTTTTACGTTTCTCAAAACTCTTAGACCTATTCTCTCTTTCCCTTACTTTTTCCTTTCATCTCGGCAGTTCATTTTTATTTAAGCTTGGGCCTCGTTGAGGTGACGATTCAGTGCATGTCTGCAGCCTTCAACATAAAAAAAACAAATTAAGGGGATAAAAAAAGAAAAGAGGAAATAAAGAAAAAAAAAAAAAAGGAAAGAAAAAAAAAAGTAAAGGAAAAAAAAGAAAAGAGAAAAAAAAAAATAAAAAAAAAAATAATAAAGGAAAAGGTTAAAGAACAAAAAAAAAAAACAAAAAAAAAAGGAAAAAAAAAAAGGAAAAAAAAAAAAAAAAAGAGGAAAGAAAAAAAAAAAAAAGGAAAAGAAAAAAAAAAAAAGGAAAAAAGAAAAATTATAAAAAAAAAAAAGAAAGAAAAAAAAAGAAAAAGAGGGGAAGGGGGAAAAAAAAAAAAAAAAAAAAAAAAAGAAAGGGAAAAAATAAAAAAAGACAGGATAAAAAGGAAAAATAGAAAAAAAATAAAAAAATTAAGAATAAAAAAAAAAAAAAAAAAAAAAAATAAAAAAAGAAAAAAAAAAAAAAAAAAATTAAAAAAGAAAAAAGAAAAGAAAAAAAAATAAACAAAAAAAAAAATTAGAAAAAGAAGGAATAAAAAGAAATAAGGAGAAAAGAAGAGACAAAAAAAAAAGAAAAAAGGGAGAAAAAAGAAAAATAAGGGAAAAGAAATAAGAAAAAACAAGAGGGGGGCAAAGAAAAAGGGGGATGTTAGGACAGCTCGGAGTGCACCACATCATCTTCGAAGCTGTCTTGGCCTGCACAGGATAGCCTCTGAGTAACGTGCACACTCACCGTGAAGCTGTTTGGCCTGGAAGGATAGCCTGCGGGGTACACACACTCCAACTTGAAGCCTGTTTGGCCTGGAAGGATAGGCACATCGGGATACGAACAACACTCACCTTGAAGCTGTTATTGGCCTGGAAGGATAGCCTCGGGGTACGCACCTCACCTTTGAAGCGTTTGGCCTGGAAGGATAGCCTCTGTGGTACGCGCACTCTTACCGTTGGATGCTCGTTTGGCC
The DNA here is from genome assembly GCA_035128595.1 of Eptatretus atami. Taxonomy (NCBI): domain Eukaryota; kingdom Metazoa; phylum Chordata; class Myxini; order Myxiniformes; family Myxinidae; genus Eptatretus; species Eptatretus atami. Next base: position 112,028 of record JAXMNL010000079.1, on the reverse strand, counting down.
TGTAAGGATAGCCTCGGGGTACGCACACTCACTTAAGCTGTTTGGCCTGGAAGGATAGCCTCGGGGTACGCGGGTACCTTGAAGCTGTTGACCGAAGGTTGGAAATCCTGCCTATAGCTGTGAATGTCATCCTGGATGCTTCACATGCTAGGGGTGATTTCTCAAGTGCTTATCAGTTTTATGCCGTCCTTTCCGATGGCAAGCCAAACTGGGTTTTCCATACTGGGAGAAAGAGTCCAGTTCGACGTTCAATGACCCGCATTCAGGTGTTTCCTTCATAGAAAAATAGAACGAGACATTCCAAATCACCCAGAAACAAATGCTAAATCACTGCCCTAATACCTCAGGGGGGCACTGAATGGCAGCGACACATCTGTGGCGCATTCTGCATCGACCTGTGTTCCCTTGTGCTGATTTACAATTAGACAAGGGCGGACAGTCGTTAGCAACTAATGCAGTTTTTCATAATTCCGAGTTCAACCAGCAGCATGTTGCTACAAACACAGTTCATCGTTTTCCAGATGCGGCCATGACTAACGCAAACGAATGAGCCCTCCTCTAGTTACAGTAAGAGTTGAAGAAGCCCTGAGGTTTCTGTGTGTGGAACACAATAAAAGATTGATGGAGCACTCAAACTGCTTTCCCTGCCTGATACTTTACACGTGTGTTGTTATGCTGTAACACGTGATGCTGGACAATGTGACGTCGCATGATTCTGGAAAACCAAAGGTAGCACCACGGCACGGGATGGAGCACCACGTCACGGGATGGAGC
>JAXMNL010000079.1:96934-107108 GCA_035128595.1 Eptatretus atami | reverse complement strand
ACTTTAAGTGTTCCGTTGCGCGTTTTAGTCGTCTTGTAACTACGCGTCTTGCTTTGTTTTATTTAATATGTGCATTTCTGACTGTTTGGCTTAATACTGCTGTATATTTGCTATGCTATCCTGTGCTTGAATAAATTGCTTTGTGTATGTTCCCCGTTTCGGCGCGTCCTTCCTTCTTTGAATCTCCAACTTGCTTCCGCTTAAAGGTGCGTAGTGGGCTAAAACGCCCGATAATTAAGCTGAACCTCAAGTCGACATACACCGCCGGTATCCTTACCGATAGACGGAACGCGGACGCTACAGATTCGCCGGAGTCGACCTGTGCTGTGCAGCCTCGGTAGTTTACCCGTGGATTACTTAGTATATCGACTTTCGCGATACCCTACCTCCAAACGGTAGAATGCGACTGTGGGTGAGTTAGAACCCCCAGCCCAGTGACTAGCCTCCCGCGGTTAGCGGAGGAGGGTCACGATCTGATGTCCGGCCGGTGCGAGACGTCCCGCATTCGAGATCACGTGGCTTCGCACGCCGCAACGTGCGTATTCGCAAACACTGCTGTTACAGCGAGTGTGATTCGAATCCCTGTCGATGTCTCCAGCTAAATTCACGGGAATCGGGTCAGGGGAGAGGACGACCCCGATTCCTCCAATACGAGAGGCTACAATTAACCCCTTACGAGAAGTAAGATGCGTCTCCAGCGCGGAGCCGGTGGATTAGGTTAGTTTAATATAATTAGAATCCATGCCGGGGACGTACTACTTCTTGTAATTGTAATCATGGGGAGCCTCACCCCATATCTGAGCCCTCACGAACTTTGCCGGCAAACGGTCCTAGATGGCGCAGCGGCCAGCGCCTTCAGCGCACACGAGGCAAGCGCGGCCGCATTAATGGCGCTACGAACGGCACGACCGAGCGACGCTCCCAACAACTGTTTCAAACCACTCATGCAGCCGAGCAGGGACACAGTTTACATTTTTGGGCAAGCTAGCATTGAATTGACGAGCACAGGAACGAAGTCGGGGGAAAAGACTAACCAAACGCAGACTGGTATGAGGATTAATTGAGTCACACGAAGCCCAACATTGCGATGCGACAGACAGGAGCAAATTCAGAGCTGGAAAAGAGGACTTAGCCAGCACACTCAGAAGCTACAGAAGCGGGGATACAAAAAACGCGTTGCAACTGTACATGTGCTGGTTTTGCCTACAAAAGGCAGAGTGAACAGAAGATAAAAGCGAAAGAGAAGAGCCCAAATTGATCTCCCAGGTAGCAACAGCCTTAGAAAGAGGGATGATCGATAGAAGTTGAAGTTAAAAAAATGCGAACACATTTGAAACTTTAAGCAAACGAAGGAGAAAGGTAGAAAGAGCAATCGGAAAAGAGAACGCCGAACAGACGATAAAAAGAAAAAACAAAGAATAGACAGGAGAAAGAAATCCGTCAATTAAAGAATAATAGATGCCAAACGAGGAACAAAGGACAGTGGAATAAAAACTGAAGAGTGATGAATTTAAACTGACTTGAACCTGAACGACAAAAGGAAAAAAATAGGTTGGAAGACGAGGAGAATTGAAGGAGCAACAATGAAGCAGGAAGGAGAAACGAGGAGATTAAGACACAACGGAATTTGAGAGGACGAGTACGAAGGAAACAATGGGATAGAAAACAAAAGGAACGATGAAGCCGAGGTTGACAAATTGAAAAAAAGGCGAAGGCTGGAGTGCTGAGAGAGAGACAAAGAACAGCCAAAAGAAACACAAAAGGGAATTAATCCAATAAGCCAAACAACAAACGGAAAAAAGGACAGGAGAGGAAACAAGGAAGCGTTAGTGAGAGAACACGATATGAAAAACACAGGAAGGAAAAGAGCCAAGAATGAAACACAGAAGAAATGAGCCAATGAAGAAACCGGAAGAACGAATAGATGAAAAGTTAAGAGAGAAAACGTGGTGGCAGAAAACAAGAACAATGTAGGGTTGAATTGAACAACTAAACCGGGAGCGAAATGCCCACGGATGAAAAACTCCGGAGGGAAAGAGAACCAGAAATTCCGAAAGGAGGAACAGCTCAAAAGGAGCCAAGAAATGACGCACAATGGGTCGAGGAGGTGACAGCACACAGTAAATTTCGTAGTGCGACTTGATAGACATCACTCGTCGGACTGAAACAACAATTAGGCAACCCGAAATGAGACCAGTGGAAATAATAAACGAGCCCCGGTGACTGAAGCTGGGGACGAACGCGAGTGACGACGTACCGAAAAAGCAAAAGAGACACAATCCAGCGAATAAACTAATAGACACAAGAAGTCAATAATAATAAAATTATAAGCTCGGAGATAGGAAAAATATAGGAGAGACGCACGATAAGGACGGGTTAAAGACAGAACACACACAACGGAGTAGTGAGGTAGATGGTGGTGAGTCACAGAACGTGTAGGACCGGCCTAGCATGGGATAGCCTCTCAGGAACGAGCGGAGGCTTGCGCCCCTTGAAGCTATCACGACGCAGGTGGTCGTCGTGCCTTCGCGGAGTTAGGACGGGGGTGCTAGGGCGGACGGGCAACGGAAGAGCTTGGAGGGTATAGATGCCCCGAACCCTTGTGGGAACACGAATCCCAGTGTGGGTCCCGTTGTGTGTGTGCAATTCGTGAGTGCTGTCCCCGTGTGTGAAGCACCCCGTTGTGAGTGGTGGGTGGCAAGGGCCGAATGCCAGCTTCCCAGCACCACGTGGGATGAGGCACCCGGCGATGCCCCGCGTGTATGATGGTTAGGGTTTTGGAGGAAATGCACGAGAGTACGGCTTTACCGAGTTCTGAGGTATCCTTGTTTTTGTGGCTGCATTAGGACATGTCGTTCTATATGCGGGAGCACGCAGCTCTGCGTTCCCAGTGGTGAATGTGATCGATTTAAGGTAGTCTGTGCCGTCGAACACGCCAGGGATTGTTGGTCGTTTGAATGCGACGGAGGGACGAAGCCGGAGAGCGCCAGTTGAATGGGAATGGGACCGCGCGTTCACCCACAGCATCCGAGGGTTCCTGATGTGACGCACGAGGCCCCCACTGCTCGCTGCGGAGCTGAAGCACCGGTCCGAAAACGCCACGGATTGCCGAGCCCGCGGACGCGACAAAGGTTAGGCATATTATGGATTCGGACCGGATGGTCTCCACGCGTGCTTGTGTAAGCGCAACGGCAGAGCCCCCACATGTTTCCGTGGGAGCCCCCTCGGAGTGCAGAGGTTTGCTTCTGTTGCGCACCGTGACTTCATGCTGCAGATGTTGGAATCCAGGCAGGGGATAATCCCTGCCGGATGGTACCGTCCGAGAGACGAGGTACGTGCTCAGCTGCCATACGTTCAGCGGCAGTGCAAAGTGCGCGAAGCTGTGAGTGACCCCGGCTGTGCTGCCGTCGAATTGGGAAAAAATAAATTAAATAATAATTTAACAATAACAAGCCCTCGCTTTTCGGGTGAACAGGAATCCCAGGCAAGGTGAAGACCCCTTGACTAGGCACCAGGATGACCTATCTAGGAAGGTAGTGATATTTAACCGGCCCAGAGGGCCGGTAATCCTCAGCGGCCCGTGGAATGGATAGGTAGGATTATAGGATGATGATTAGGATTGGAAAATGTTTTGGATAATTTGAGGACCAATGATTCAGAACTGTATTGTAGCGTGGACCGTTAGCCCTGCCTACGTAGTTGTTAAATGGAAAGTGCCTGCTGTATCGTAAGGACGACGTGAGCGTCGATACTTAGGGATAGTCTAGAAATGCAGATTCAGCGATGGCTGTGATGAAGAGAATGGAGACATGTGAGTGAGTGAGGCCAGCGGTCTGCAGTTATGGACGGATTGTGGAATGCATGGTGGTCGATGAAGTGATTTGGGGGAGAGTGATTCGCCCAAAGACCCCGGGTCAGTGTAGGGAGTAGTTGCTGGGTTAGTCAAATTGACCAAAATGGAGGTCCGCTTTGTTGTGTGGAGATGTATCTCCGAAAGCCTGTTTTGAAAAGGGGTGCAGGAGCCCCTTTTTGACGCTGGGAGCGTGGCTGCAAAAGGGCTGAGCTCGCCTGAGTGTTAACCGCGGCACGGCTAGTCGCCTGCGTAGGCCCAAGGCCCATGGCCGGATAGCATAGTGGCACGGTGCCCTGCATGGCGGGTGCCTCGGGGCGCCAATTGAAAAAAAAAAAAAAAAAAAACCCTAAGTGGGCATTTGTGCCACGGGTGAACCTCGGAGGAGACAGTAGTACATCCGAGCCCCCTTCTGTGGCCGCACCACCGCCTCCCTCCACCAAGCCTCCACTGCAAGGCGAAGGCCGGCCAACTTCATCGGCAGGTTGTTTTGCTGCAAGGCCTTGCCTGCCGGATCGCTGACGCTGTTACTGCCAAGCCTTGCCGCCGGATCTCTTGCGTTTTGCCTGTCAAGGCCTTCCCGGCCAGTTCATTTGCCGGCTGTTTCCTTGCAACGGCCTTTTCTCAGGCTGTGTTTGCCGCTCACCTTGCCAGCCATGCCTTCCTCCTTGCCATGCCAATCCCACCTGCCCCTGTTCACTCGACCCCCGTCTCTATTATTGCTTTGGCCCCCCTGTCATGCCATGTCCCAGGATCAATGGCCAGTTGCAAGCTGCAAGAACTGGCCTGTTGGCACTAACAACACGCCTGCAGTGCGGCCCGTGCGCCGTTAGCCGTTAACTTTGTTTCTCCTGCAAAGTCCATTGATCCTGGGCATGGTTAGTGTAAAATTCTATAAGGTTCTAAGCATTATGTACTCTAAATATGACGCCGCCCCGGCATGTCTGTTTCTTAGGCCGGCAATTTTATTTAAGTCTCCTTGATGGTTTTTTAGAGCTTACTCAGCCCACAGTATATATTTGGGGCGAATACCATAAATGTCGCATCAGGATACCAAGTTAAAACGCTACAGGAGAACCTACACAGAGGCACACGAGAATTTTGACGACTCGGGACGAAGCGTAAAAAGAGAGGGGTATGTTACAGCTGTGGAAATTCGCCAACCACCATTCAGTCCCGTAGGATATTTCTTGAAGTACATTCTATAGTTAGCCCAAAACCGTTTTTAGAGGGAAATAATGTATTCCTTCGCTCCCGACCACTTTGAGCTAGTCGATTTTCTTTCTTTCTTTATCTTTTGACCAACCACGTCTCAAACCCACAACCACTCATCCCCACCACAGCCGCCGAGCCGCGCTCGGCCGCGCCGCCCTCCGCCACTGCGCGACTGATCTTCGCCATCCTCCATCTTTCCCGCCGCCTAGAGTGTCGACAGAAGCGGGGTCGCAGCTGGCGCTGCCGATTTGACGCGCCGGTGCTGACTCCAGGAGAGGATATGCCCTCTCGAGACCTTCTCGAAGGGGTGGAGCAAAGAACGGGGCGGAGCAAACAGGCGGAGCTCCGTCGGTGGTCATAAAGGACGCCCGGATGAGATGCTCAAGAAAAGCTGTTCACGAGCGCCTGACTCCCTGTGCCGTGGGCCGACAACTGCAGTCTACACGGCCGGTGCAAAATGCCCCTGATTGCGGACAATTTTACTGCGATAATATAAACTATCCTATGAATGAAGAACTTCACCACGTGTGAGAATGAGCTAGCCTGATTTCCTGATCTGCTAAAAAGCTCATGTCTTTGTCCCTTGTCGTGAATGGTGGACGGAGCTTGAGGAGCTTCGAGTCCGGCAAGGACGCGAAGAGACATGAGTCCTCGGAGATGAGGTCGTGGGAGAAGCCGACGGCCGCTAACCAACCGGAATCCTTTGTTCTTTCGGCGGAAGGATTTGTTTGTGTGAATTGCTTTCCTGTATATCTATTTAGCGTTTAAGTGTTGCCGTGTGGCTTTTCGGTAGTTTTCTTGGGTGTCTGTCGTTATACTCTGTCTGGCTCGTTCTTTGTTTATTGATGCATTCTGACTGTTTGGCCTTTACGTGCTTTCATATGTGTTTCCTCTATCTGTGTTATTTTGTGTTTTTTTATCTGCTTTTGAATTGTTCCCTTTTCGCCTTTCTGCTTTTTTTTTTTCCTCTTTTTATATTCTCTCTGAAAAGGGTTCGTAGTGGCTAAAAGTCTTTCTCTATAATTAATATATCTCTAAGTATAACATCCGCTTTCTGGTATCCCGTTTATATCTATATCGGCCGCTAAGCTAAACTTTTTTTGTTTTTTTCGATTTCGTGTTCCGGTAGTTTCGGATCTGTTTTCTTGTGCAACCTCAACGTAGTTATCTCTCTCTTTTATATTTCTTTAAGTTTTATCTGTTATTTTTTGTTTCTTTCTTTTGATTCACTTTCTTACCTTTGTTCGCCCTACGTGGTAGTAATTGCGACTGGTTTTTGTTGGTGAGTTTAATACCTCCCACCTGACTAGCTTCTCTCTTAAGCCGAGGCTATCTCTATCCGTCTTTTTCCGGTGCTTGTTAGACTATTGCCTTTCTTTATCGAGTCTCTGTTCTCTTTCGCTCTCTCTTTTTTGGTTGCTTGTTTTTTTCTTGAATTCCAACTGGTTTTTAATGTTATTAGTTTTTTTTTATTTGTTTGATATTAGTTTATATATACGCTCACCCACGATCTGCCAATTGGCCACCGATGGATAGGGTTGTTCGCCCAACTCACCTACCTAATATCCACCCGGGATCGTAAACCGGCGATCTACCTCCCGAGGTCTGACTCCAGCCGACACAGCCGTTGGGCGGCCGTTCGACTTCCGGGAAACCGAGCCCGGTTTACGTCGACCTCGACGTTCGATAATTACCGGGCGTATTAAGCCCACTACTGAACCCTTACGTGAAGCAGATGGAGTCTAATGGAGATAAAGACCAAACGAAAGGCACAGTTCAACAATGCACTTTATTACACCGCCCACGAAACACACATATACAGTCAAAACATCAGAATCACACATATATCAGCAAAAAACAAGCAACAACACGCAGATCAAATCTTACTACCGACACCGCACACACGCAACACTCTGTACTTTACTTTACAGACGACCTGCAACAAATTCATTCAAAAGCAAAGAAAGCCACCCTCAAAGACAAGCGCAGACGGCCTGTAGCACCAATATGTCGCGTACCTGAAGACGCCAGCCCCACCAGGGGCTCCTCCCGCGTCCTCCTGTACGAGCCGCAAATTGGCTGCGCCAGCGGGGCCCGACTCGCTCCTTCCTTCTTGGGCCCCCGCTTGGGTGAGGTGGAACGGGCCCCCTTTTGCACTATCTCACCCGGCAGCGCGGGCGAAAAGCGGAATGGGAATTGTTGATGCCCTGGGGAGGAAAATGGCTGTGGCTTGTCCCCACGGGATACCACCGCGACCTCCGTCGCCGACCGCCTCTTCCCTCTCGAACCCGACTCCTTGCCTCTTCCCACAAATTCTCCTCAGCCACTCAGAACCCAACCATGCCTCCCACCCGACTCGACTCCGCCTCGCCAACCAAAAACCTCCACTCACTCTTCCCACCAACTCGACTCACTGCCACACTTCTGCCGTATACTCACAAACCAAAAACTCTCTCACTCTGCCTGCGCTCGCCCTTCTTATAGGCGCCATAAAAACCAGTATGCCAAATTTCCCGATTCAGGATGACCTCGGGGGCAGGGCCGGGCGGCCACCATCGCCCATGGTCGGAAGAAAGGCGTGAATCTCCCCTGACCATAGAATTGCATATTCTCATGTTCAACACAGACGCGCCCTGGAGCGCGGCCAAGCCCGCCCCGCGCTGCTATTGACGATCAAAGTTGCTTAGTTCCTGATCCAATTCTCCCTCGAAAGCCCTATTCACTCCCGCCGTGGCACGCTAACGAGCCCAAGACAGCCTGACGCTCATGTTCACAGTTATGCCTGCGCGAATGGGAATATGGCCTAGAAGCGCAATAGGTGGAGTGGTGGAATTTTTGGTGTGCTTTTGATGTCATGTGGTCTGGGATGCATGATCTGATGGATGATGTGGAGGATGTGACGTAAACGTGTGTGGCTATGTTGTTGTTCCGAGTTCGGACGTGTTGCAGTTACGAGGCTGCGTGGGGTTAAGGTGGTTGCGTGAGACGTGTTTCTAAAATAAAGATGAACAGAAACAAAACGAGCTACCTCCAAAGCGTCGCAGCCGATCCGAAATGAATTCACATTAAATTCCCTCCTAAACAACGTTTGGGGCTAAGCATGCACATGTACTTAGAGAATCTCACCTACGGCCCCCCATATCATGTGGTCTGATTGCGATTCCATCAGCCCACAATATACATGAAGATAATGGAGACGATTAACTATGGATGTTTGTTAACTTCGCTGGAAATGCGTTTATTCAAACGGACAATTAAAGAATAACAAGCACCGTAGGCGACATGGGTGGCATATAATGCATACGAGTCATAATTTGACGCGATCGGCTGAAATTTTTTGACGACGGGCTGAAATTTTGACAAAGAGGTGATTAAGTCGCATAAAACCGGAAGCCCGATTTGATTTTCGAAAAAAATATATTATAAAATTTCGGATTGATTTTTTAAAAAAAATTCAAAGTCCTTCTAGGCAATGGTGGCGTATCCATAGCCAACGATGCCTCAAAAGCATACAACTAGCCATCCTTGTTATACACCAGTCAAGTTTTATCAAAACGGGACCTCGGTCTCCAAATGCTGTCCATATCATACTACAGACAGACAAAACTCTGAGATAACGGTCAGTTCTAGCGACACCAATAATTAATTTGGACGCCATCGGACGAGGACCGAGACTTTCAAAAAGGTTCTCCGAATTGATGCTTATCGTAAATCCATAGTCGAACCCAGGAACGTGTTTATTTTACCTCCCCATCGAAACAATCGGAGTACTGGCTTTAACCCCATTCCGCCTTGGTCTTGTATTAGTGGGTCGGTTCTCGTTTCTTGCTTTCGACATAGTCTACTTACGGAAGACGCGGAAAAACTCGACGATGTCGTCTAGCCTCACCCAAGAACTTGCTGTATATGTTTGTACCTCCACCATTTGCGAGAGCAAGGATCCTCACAATATGCCACTACCATCACGGGTTTATTGTATGTTGTGCCTTGCAAATTCAAAGGGTGACTGGTCCATTAATCTTGGATTTGTCAAAATCCAATATGGCCGCTATGGATTTTTTTGGTGAAATCACTTAAAACATGTAAATCAAAAAAAAAAATCAAATATTTTCAAATAAAACAAATATTTGAAAAAAATTGCAAAATGTTTTTTTTCTCGAACAAATTTTTTTTTTGGTTGTTTGGAAATCACTAAAACATTGAAATGCACTAGAGGAAGCACTCTAGACTGCAAAACCTCCGCCGCCAATTACTCTAGCACTCAAGTGAAACCTGATATTCTATTCATTCAAATTGACGTCAAACATGCTACACGAGAATCTAATATGCAAACTTCCCTTTACTTTAACTATTTACAACTCAATTCATCGTCAGAAACTGAGGATTCCTTGACGACATAAATTGATTTACGTGGGATATCCACCATTCCAAAATCACCGCAATAATTGGCCATCGTTTTTTGTGAATAATCACTTAAAACATGTAAGAAATGCAAAAAAAAAAAATCAAATTTGAATATTAATTTTTTTTTTGCATTTACATTTAATATTTCCAACCCCAAAAAAATTTGTTAGAGAAAAAAAAACATATTTGCACCTTTTTTTTTCCAAAAAAATTTCCGATTTTTTTTGGGCGGGCATCTACTATTGCGCCGTCGAATCTAGTTGAGGAGTCAATCGGGTTCAGGAATCTAGCCGTGTGACCCCCAGGGTGTGCCAGTGTCCGTTGATGATGTTTGTTTCGTCCCCTCCACTGCCAAATCTGAACTCTTCACCTTCTCATGTCTTCCCAAACACCTTATGACCTTTCCCTTTTCAAAAAAGCAGTATTTTTACATTCTCAAAACTCTTTGACTATTCTCTCTTCCTTTCTTTTCGATTCATGCAGTTTCAGTTATATGCTTTTGGCCTCCCGTTGATGACGATTCAGGTGCGTGTCTTCAGCCTTCAACATAAAAAAGGGATGTAAGGATAGCCTCGGAGTGCACACACTCACCGCGAAGCTGTCTTGCCTGCAAGGATAGTCTCTGGGTATACACACTCACCTTGAAGCTGTCTAGCCTGTAAGGATAGCCTCAGGGTATACACACTCACCTCGAATCTGTCTCGC
>JAXMNL010000079.1:65403-76105 GCA_035128595.1 Eptatretus atami | reverse complement strand
AAAATAACAGGACTGGAGTTAGATTTATATCACGATCGGAGTAAACAGAGGCAAATGAAGAAAAAAACTCGGCAAGCCAAAGCAGAGCATGAGAAGGACATGGCTAATAATATTAAACATTATAGCAAGGCTTTCTTTAAGTATATCAGGGGAAAAGAACAGGTGAGGACCAGTGTGGGCCCATTGAGGAATAGCAGCCGGTGGAAGAGTGGTTCGTGATGAAGTGAGAATGGGCAGGCTTATTAAACAGGTATCTTTTCTTAAACTTTAAGCACAAAACAGTCAGGAGAATTGCTAAATAGCTGAGAGTATCTAATGAGGAGGTGAAGGAAGTGGCTTTTACAGAAGATCGAGGTTGGAGGCGGAGGAAGTAAGGAACAGCTTGGTAATGCTCAGAGTAGATAGGCTCCGGTCCTCACAGATAATATGCAACGAGAGGGTTGAGGGAGGTGGCTGAGCAGGACAGAAGTAAGATATCTTTCGGATATTTTTCAATAGCTCAAAACAACTGGGGGCAGTCCAGCGAACCAGGTAGCGCTGCCAATGTTCTCCTAGAACCGCGGCGTTGGTTCAAATTGGCTTTTTTAAGTCTAGATATAATCTTGCCACTGCCTCCTCATCCACCAATGGGACATGTCTTTCTTAGGGCCTCTGAACAGCTTTGTAAACCAGTGAACTAGGAGGATTGGATAAGCAGTGTAGTATTCTTCTCAATGTAAGCATTTTAATTAGTTTGTATTTTTAATCGGGTTCCTCATCTGGTCCTTAATTAATGTCTCGCTCTGCCAACATTCTACTGTCCACACCCACAAGACTGAAGTAAACGAACAGGTTTATAGTTTACCAAGATATCTTATCTTCTGGATCCGTTCTTTTAAATGGAGTAGGTTGTTCGCTCATGAGAAGAATACACTTTCTTACTTGGGAAACTATAGGACTCCAATCCGTCGCGCTGTTCGGGTTACTTTGGTCCTTGATGACTCCAGCTTTTGTCGGAGTTTGTGGACTAGAATGGAAAATCCGAAAGTGTTTGTTTAACTTGACACTGAAATGCTCTCACAAACCTTTCCGGATCCGCATAACCTCCGGTGCCCATAATTACTTGGGACGGAAGCTTAAATCTTCTCCATTCGCTGGTTCCTTTTACTTCTTCCTATGATTTTCTTCTGTAATTAGCTACTATATAATCGCACCATTCATTACTCTCACACTATCTACATCTACTACACTAGCCTGTTTTTTGTGTTTATAATTACGACAAAATACCATAATAAAGCGCCATCTCACTAGTATGAGGCAACACGTCACGAACACTTCTTCAAACCGCGCTCTCAAATTCATCCTATACTAATAATAGGGGTAGCCATACTCAGGGCGCGAGCTGGGAATACCAAACTGTAGTCTCTGATATATAAACCTAGATATCTTTAGCAGGTCTATTTTCTGCAAGCAGTGTCTCTGATATATGGGATTGTGAATAGAGGGAAAGAGCAGATGGGCACTTGGGCCTATTAATGTTCTAAGAGTAATAATTTCCTTATGGCACTCTTTTACAGCTATGTGCTGCATTTTGACAGGTGTCCGGTTCCGCTCTTTCTTGGCCGAAGTATTACATTGGACTTGATTTGGTCTACGTTGCCGCCATCTGGTAGTAATATTACTCGCCGATCGTGATAGCACTTGTTGGCAGATCGTAGACTCCAGGTTCTGGCTTCGAGGTTATTTTTTAAAATCCCTAATCTCGCTAAGATGGTATTGGCAATAGGCTGGCTCTTCTGCTGGTTCAGGCCTAAGTAAAAGGAGCATTAATCGCACTGTGGTCGTGTGCAGATTAGGCGAATAAGGAATGTCTTGGCGCAGCAAGGCCATGGCACGCACGTGGCGGGGTATCTCATAGGGATCTAGTCTTAGCCTCTCGGCTTAGGTACCATATATTTACTTCACACCCTTCTCATTATTTGGAATGTACTAACTCTGGTACTCCACACATTTTGGTCCTGAAATGGTTTCCCATTTCTCTGATGCTGATTGTCCTGTTGTTGAGGTCTCCCAATCTGCTCACCCATTCCTTCTCATACACCCTTGTTGTGGGGATTTTTTCCTGTTACCGGACTCGAGTGTAATCCTGTTCCAATTAAAGACACAATTATTATTGTCCACAACGAGAGTAATTTGATCAGAGAACTTATTCTTAAATGGTACACGGAGTCAAAGCACTGAGATGTACATCGTAACGATTTGAGATCACAAATGTGGCGTACACAAAAGATGTTAATGTCTTTGCTCAAGTTTCGACGGACTCTAGACAACAAAGCTTCCGAAATGGTACGATTAGATTTCGCTGGTGGTATTTTACAGATAAGAGGTGTTGGGCTTGTATTAGTCTAGGAGTAGTAGGAAACGGCAGGATGCGAATACTTTGTACTGGAGTTGGGTAACATTGAAGGCTGGCCGATGGAATTGGTACAAAATGCAACTGTTAGCCAAACCGCATACGTGGTCACATAAGTGGGTTGAATAGAAAAGTGTAGCTATATGGGAGATTGGGAAAAAAAGTAGTTACTACAGAATGAACCGAGTCACTTTAGGTGGATTTACTACAATGAGCAAGAGCACATAGGGTGTACCTTTTATATTTAATAGAGTACGATTATAAGTTCACAAAAGGGCACTCATTATATGAGAGAGAGATCTGGGGTGAGTGGAGAGGATAAACAAAACTGACAGCAATTCGACTATAGCATAACAATAATTTATAGCACAAATTATGATTTGAGACGGACAACGATGATATTGTGGAAGGACTATAGTACATGTTCCTGTTCAGACAATAGTCAGTGCAGGGCAGCTATAGGCCAAACTAGTTCTTAAATATCCTGTGGATATTTTTATGGAGAATTGTTGACATTACGTGATTATTTACGCAGCGCAGAGAACCATTAAAGGATAAACTGCCGTCATCACTGGAGGAGGTGAAGATAGAGGTATCAACGCATTTTTACACAAGGGATTCAATCACAATTGGCAGTGAATTATGACGTGAGAAACATCGAGAATATTGGTTGGGCAGGTTCTGGTCACTGCATGTTCGAAGGAGCATAATATGCGTGCTGAGAGGTTACAGCAGCAGGGCTCCTGGATCCTGATTCGCGGGGCGCGAAGCTTCGGTCTCCGGACTGAGGAGGGCGCTGAAGCGAGACTAGTAGCCGATATTCATGAGAAAGGAGGCGGTTTACGAGGAGATATGATGGATATGTTTATAAGATAATGAAAGGTATAGATAATCAAGTGAAGATAATAATTCCAACAGAGAGACAGTGGATGGGACCAGGACCCCATGGCCTGAGAGGCCAAAGGAGAAGAGAGAAGTTAAGAACGTAGTCAGCAGGTCCGACGCTTCAACTCTCAGAGGGTTTAATGCAATGGAACCGGAGTCTACACCTGTAAATGGTAGGGGCAGGCAGAAAATAGTCGATAAGTTAAATTGTGATTTGTAGCTCTTAGATAGGAGCTGGATCAGTTATGGCGATTAATGAGGAATGGGGATGTGATAAGACTTTGATAGTTAGTTTGGACTGTGTTGATGTGTGATTTGTGGTATGGAGTGTGTTGTGGGCCAGTTTCTTGTTTAGTTAGGGGGTTATCTGGTTGATGTGTTGTTTTTTGCCAACGACGGCATGGCCCGCCTCTCCGAGCTGGATCAAGAAGGAAAATAAATATAATCGATTAAATAACTTACAAAATAAAAAAAATCGACATTAAGAAACTTTTTAAAACTTTAAAAAAACCAGTTAATAATTATATATTTTTATAAATTTGCATGAAATATAAAGCATTTTTGCTTTTTTTTGGGATTTTCTTCGCTGAGAGATCTTGTGTAGATTGGTTGGTGTGTCTGTTTCGTACGCTGGGCAGGTCATAGATGTGCGCTGAAGTGGCCTCGCACCATTGTGTTTGGATATTCCCTTCGTTCGCTTGTTCGCTTGGCTCGTCTGTCTGTCTGTTTGTTTGTATTGCTGCGGCACATAACTTTCTGTGTTTTTCAGCCATCAATCTTCGCTTTTTGGAATTGAGGGGGCGCGATTAATTCTCAGGTCATTTGATCGCGAACGACTCATGACTAGAATGTTCATGATAATTCATTGACGTCGTAATGTCAGCGTGTTGTGGCAGCCATATTTTGAAAACTGGAAAAACGTTGCACCTCTGTATCTCTGAAACTGCACAAAGGATTCATAAAAAACAAAGGCATGAAACGGCGCTTGGCAAGTAGCTCTATGCAATGGGGAATTCATATACACACAAATAAAGAAGTGTACATTTTTTATGGCATCATCGAGTTAGCCTCTCTATTATGATCGTCATAATATTGGCAATATGTAGAACGCTAGCATCTGATCCAGTATGAAAATCTTTTGATTGGGTGCATCCGTAGTGTGATAAAATGAGTACCAGCAGAAATAAAGCTTGGTGTGCATCGGTCATCTTGATTCGACAGCCATATTGTTTAAAAAATATAAAATAAAAACCTTTATAGAACCTTGCATCTGAGCGAGGCTGAATAGATCGAGGAGAACTTTACATCGTATGACGCGGCGCTGTCGGCATTAGAGGAACAAAGATTCACAGCATTTATTTATGGGCCGATTGGATCACGATGGTTTGGCAGGCCATATTGGATTTACCAAAAAACATTATAAAAAAAATAAACAGCACACCACTCAAAAGAGTCTTGGCGAAGGGTCTGCCATCTCTCATATGCTCTTTTTCTTTGTTTGTTGGTGTTAATTTTGGATCATCACACAATCGGATGTGTAGAACAGGAATGCCTCGTGTGTACTGACTAATTCAACATCAAGAAAACGCTGTAGTTGTGTCGAGTAGGCGAGTTCAGTTCTTTTATTTGATCAAGTCGTTGGGATTTGAGAGATTTTGGACGAAGTTGAGAACATTTGTTTGAAGCAGTATTGACTTTGAATTATTTTTTACAGCAAATTTGAAATGGTAATAGTTAATTTATTTAAATATATGTCTACCTTAATCAATGTTGGGCTTGTCGTACGTAACTGCCAGGTCGAGAAGTGGATCTTCTTGGTCGCTCTTCTTGCTTCTTCTTCATTTTCCTTTTTTTTCTTTCGCTCACCGACCATCATTATCTACGCTTTGCTTAGCGGAGTCAGCCACGAAGAAGGGCTGGTGTTGGCTTAGTTGTGAGGGTGGCAGCTAGGATCTAGCGGGTTCCTGAGTTCGCAAGGCCCTGTTAACGCGCTGAATTAAAATAGACACGCAGGAGGTTGACCATCAGGCCTGTCATCTTGCGAGGTCGGGGCAAAATGAGCACAGTGGCCTGGTCAGCGGTGACACTGGCATCAGCGGCAGTAGCGGCGTGCGCGGCAACCAATGATGCATAGCCAGGCAGCCACAGGCTGTACGAGAGAAGGGAGAGAGAGACAGAGAGAGGAGAGAGAGAGAGAGAGAGCCACAGGGAAGCGGCCCGAGTCTTCATCACTGGCTGACCAGGAAATTTGGCAATGGTGGCCCGGTGTGGGCTGGAAGAATAGGTGTTCAAACACACATTATGAAGGGACAACAATGGGATGATAGAAAATCGAGTTATTCGACTTCTACTCCCCGCTAAGAAGAATTGATGACTTGCACAAAAAAAATTTGCATCCTAGTCTGAGGGCGGTGCCGCATCAACTGTTCAGTATTGAGTTATGGGCGACATACAGTCAGCAAGTTCAGTACCAATGAAGCAAGAAAATGGCAATTCACGGCCTGGGCGAATTCTCGGCATGTCCACGAAACACATAGAATTCAGCTGGGATTCACAAGGGTGTCGTAAATTAACAGTGCCCACGGGATGAGCTGCCCGCCAAAAGGGTTACTGTGATACGCAAGGTCCCACGGTTGAGGGAGTGAACTCCACTAGAAGATCGAGTCCAGCGAGCACCTGTGCATGTTGGTAGGCGAAGCCTCGCTCAGTACAGGCACAAGAGGAAATGCGCGCTTGGCCAAAGATGAGGGCTGGCAAATGGGTTTTCAACTCAGAGAACTCCATGGCAAACTCTTGTTAACTCCAGTCCCGAGTTCATTTCGGCAGCGATGGTGTAAATGCGAGCTATCAGCAGGGAAAGTGTTCGTCACACTTCCGTTGAAGCCTTGGCAAACCTCCTCCAACACAAGGAGGTCGGCAAGAGGCCTGGTTAGTAGTGGGCCGGGAAAAATGATTTTAAGAAAGCCAGAAAACACGCGTATGCCTTCACGGCGCACTGCCATTTGGTTGGATAGTAAATGAAAAAGTTCATGATATAAAAGTCTAAGAACTGGGCAGCGCGGATGAAAACTACACTCCAGGTGGACTCCTACTTTATTTTTTGTTTCGGCTTTGTCGAGATCATATAAGAGCGTTGGCTAACACACATGAACATATAAGAAAGGGAGGCAGGAGATCAAGAGGGGCAGGAAGGGAAGGCAGCAACAGTGAGGTAAACAGAGACATTGCGAGATTGTGTGAATTATGAAAGGGATGGGCATGATCCCGTCGATGGGGAACACAAGAATTGGGCACTAACTGGTCACGTGCGGTGAGGAAGGGCGGGGAACCAACAAGGGGGAAACCGAAAAGGGGGGAAGAGGGGGGGGGGAAGGGAAAAAAACTTTCTAGGAGAGGTGGTTGGATTTGCGGTGGATTTAACGGGTGCACGAAAGATCATGGTTGCAGAAGGTTGAAGATTTATGAGGTGTGGTGAAAAGCTGTGATGAAGAGCGGAGAGGGAAGAGTTGGATTGAAAGAAGAGTTGTGGTCGGATTTGTTGAGAGGTGGAATAAAGAGGAATGAAAGAGGAATCAGCCTAGATCCAAAGAAGTGGAATCCCAGATTCACTTCACTTCGCGGCGACGACAGCCGCAGTCCGATTCATGTTCACATATGAAGAAAGCACGATCGCATAATAAAAAACAAAAATTATAGGTGTAACAAAACATTGAATTATCGTGTAAAACAGTCCCAAAGTTTCAAAGTTTTAAAAAAACTGCAGAGCACAACAAATAACCAATAATGGACTTGAGCTGACCAGAATCGTGTGCTTCTTGCTCTATGCGCCCGGATAAATCGTAGTTGAAGGATGCTGGTCTGGTGGCTGGTGGGTTGTAAAGTGAGGGGTCTTGGTGACGCAATGTTGCACAAGTCAGGTCATATTGAGGCATCAAGCAGGTTTCAACTGTCAATGGGGCTGACACCTCATGTTTAACGCGATTGTGATTCATAATGAAAACTTGTCAGTGCAGGCAGATGATTCAAACGGTGCCATCATATGGTGGTTGAAGTGGCTTTGCTCACCACATATGTCACACATGATTACAAAACTCTGAATGTCTGGGTTTTACCTGGCACTGAGTTAAGCCTGGTGGTGTAGGTTGGCAAGATTATAATGAGCATCTGCTTGTCTTTGTACGCGAGTTACAATGGATTTACGGCGTCTGAAACTATGTGGGCACAAACTGTCCTGGCAACTTGAGAGTTTGTGGCCAAAACAACCAAAAGGCACAGCACCTCGGTCAGAATTAAATTGGCAATTCCAATGCCTATCAAGAAACAAGCAGGAAAGTCTCTGTCGCATCTTGTATTTGCAAGGGATGGGCTTTCAGAGATGTTCTTCAAGGCTTTCGGCTGGAATCTGTACCAGGCTAGTTCCAATAGTGATGGGTGAATTAACTTTGTTGGTTCTTGGTTGCTGCTGACTGGGGGCCAAATGGATCAAACAGAGCTTGGAAAAAGTTCTGACTTGAAACCGACGACCTCGGTCGATGTTATTTGCAGGGTATACCAAACACAGGGCCACCGCAATAGTGAGATGCAGATGCTTGCTGGGCTGTGAGTATTAGGCGGGGCCTGGGCTAAAAGTAAAACTAATCAAAAAAATTAAAAAATAAAATAATAAATCCAATTTATAACCAACCAAATCTAAAAACAAAAAAAATAATTAAAAAAATATAAAAAAATTTGGGAAAATCCCTGTTGCGTTTAAAATAAACAAAAACAATTATTAAAAAAAGCAATTAAAATCATATCCCCCCACCCAATCTGCGAAGCAGGTTTATATTGCGCATCTGATGGTGGTCGAAGTCCAACGACATCAATGTGAACGATGTCGATCTGGAGTCTGGTGAAAAAAATGTGACAAGAGAGACTGATTTGTCGAGGATTTTGGATGCTCTGGCATTGCAATGCAGGTTTTCTGGACCAGTCTCTGAATGTCACGCTTCACTGCCTGCCAGACAAACACGTCGATTATCCTGCAATGTTGATTCCTCGTATGCCAGAGTGAGAAAATTGTGTTGGAGCAAAAAAGGTGCTCATCAATAGTCGTTTGGAGCTGTTCACGTGAGGAATACCTGTGGAAACGTAAAGACAATCCTAACCGCTCAGAAGTGGGGAGTGGTACCTCTTTGAAATGGAGTGTTTTTTTTATGTCGGAAGTTGGTTGGCAGGCCTTTGTAGCTCTTGCATCGGCGCTGTTCTCCTTCAACTACAGTATTGAAATTGTGATATTTGATACATCTGGAGCACTCACAGTCTGAAAGGAGGCAACCTGCAGAGGAGATCCCGCCTCGAGGTACGCAACTCACCTCCAAAGCTGGCCTATCATGTAAGGATAGCCTCTAGGGGTATGCAACTCATCTCAAAGCTGTCCTCGCCTGTAAGGATAGCCTCTGGGTATCGCACACTCAGGCTCAAAGCTGTCCTCGCCTGTAAGGATAGCCTCTGGGTATGCACAGCTCACCTCAAAGGCTGTTCCTCGCCTGTAAAGATAGGCCTCTGGGTATGGCACACTCACTCAAAGGGCTGTCGCTGCGACTGTAAGGATAAGCCTCTGGGTATGGGCACACTCACCTCAAAGGCTGTTCCTCGCTGTAAATGATAACCTCAATGGGTATGGGCACACTCAGGCTCAACAGCTGTCGGCTCGGCCTGTAGGATAAGCCTCTGGGTATGCCACTCACTCAAGAGCTGTCGCTCAGCCAGTATGCATCCCGACGAGCATGTGACAGTATTTGGTCAATTTGAGTGTGTCACACAACGGATAAAACTTCATAGAGTGGCATAAATTGAAGGTTTTGGAGGGTTTAAGAATTTTACGCATCATATTTTAACTGGAAATCGAGCAACTTTCAAAATATAGCACAAACAAAGACAAGTACAATCACGTTCAGTCTGATGCGTCAATTACTTCTCTCTTTGAATTAGTTGTAAGCCCTGAAATATATTTTATATTGCCCAAAACGCCGACGCGCCTCCGCCCTGAGCCCAGTAAATGGCACCAGATGATGTAAAATTATGTCCAGGATTATATATATATACTATATAATATAATATGTTGCTGGGGTGGGGGGGGGGGGGGAGCTGTCCCAGCAGCCGCCGGCGAGGCAAGGCATGCTTTAATCATTACAGGCAGCATGTAGTGGTGATGTAACTTTTTTACAAGTTGGGTGCCCGCTCTGCCTGCCCCGCACTTTGGTGACGTTGCTTCGCCGCTGGTTTGCTTGCTCGTGCACTAAGCAAACACTTAATAGCACATCCTGTGTTGTGATATTCCCTCCTCAGTGATGTATTTTTTGGTTGTTTGAAATGTTAAATGTATTTTTGATATTTTCTGGCTTTGTTATGAGCATACCAGATTTTGCCTGGCATTGATTTACCTAACAAATTGAGAAATTTAGAAATTCGGGTCTTATCATCAATTTGTCTTCTGATAAAAGGACGATTACCGGCTCTGACCCACATGCACTTGGAGAGGCAGGGGAGGACTGAGGCATTCCAGGCATTCGGTCACGGACAGAGGGCGAGTCGAATCGAAAAAAGGACGGCGCGAGATGCAAAAGATAAATTAAATAAATAAGTAATAATGTTTGCCTTTTTCAGAAATAGGAGGAGCAAAGCGATATAGATACGTCAATAAAGTATGTATATTCGTTGTTAGAGGTATTTGAATTACGATATCCTTTGATTTGATTCATGAAATCATCAAATGTTTTTTTTTGTTTCTGTTGAATGAGTAACAATTCCTAGTTAAGGCTCAGTTTGCAACTTTACAGAAATAGATTTTATTAGCGTAATAGATTAGAGATATAAAAAACGGGTTTGTATCGTCTTTGTCCAAGGTTATTACCATCTTTCACACGTAGTTTTTTGCCATCTAACAGAGAAATCCCGTGTGTTCAATAACTAGTAAGGGTGCAAATTAACTCGGTCGGTCCGACGTCCGCCTTTCCACCTTGATTTTAGATCATTTGGCGAAAGTGACAATTTGTTTTTCTCGGCAAAGTCTTGCAGGTGAATGCAGCGATAATATAATATTTTCCGTGGTGCATTTTTTACCCTCAACGAGGGAGAGTATTGATTGGGTCGCGTTTGTCTGTTTGCTGTTCTGTTTGTGTCTTTCTTTGGCTGTCTGTTTGTTTTTCTGTCTGTCTCTTTGTTTGTTCTCTTTTGTTTGTTTATCTGTTTTCTTTTGTTTGTGTGTCTGTTGCTTTGTTTGTCTGGCTTGTTTGTTTGTCTGTCTGTTTGTCAGTCTGTTTGTCTTTTCTTTGGCTGTCTGTTTTTATCTGTCTGTCTCTTTGTTTGTCTTCTTTTTTGTTTGTTTGTCTGTTTCTTGTTTTGTTTCTGGCTTGTTTGTTATGTGTTTGCTTGCTTTGTTCG
>JAXMNL010000079.1:51712-64011 GCA_035128595.1 Eptatretus atami | reverse complement strand
GAGAGGAATGGGGATGGTGATAAGACTTTGAAGTAGTTTGAGTGTTGATGGGTGATTGTGTATGGAGTGCCGTTGGTGGGAGTCTTGTTTAGAGGGGGGTTATGTGGTTGATGTGTGTTTTTACCAAAGCCCATGCTGCCTCTCCCGCGAGCACGGAACATAACAGGCAACAATACTGAGAATTAAGATCGATCAAATATACACTTACAAAAAAAAAACAGGACAAAGAACTTTTCCCAAAACTCTGAAAAACATTAAATAATTATACTACTCTTTTTTTTTGAATTTTCATGAACAAAATAACCAAAAAAAACACTTGCTTTGTCTTTTCTTTGCATTTTCATCACTTTTGATCTTTGTGTAGCATTTGTTTTCGATGTCGCCTTACTTGTCGTCAGACTGCGCTTGATGTTGGCATGTTGCCAACCTTGCAGGCATGAGGACCTGAATGCCTCACGCTGTGTTGGTACCTGTTCCTTGTCCTTGGCTGGCTTCTGTCGTCTGGTCTTGTTTGTCTGCACTTAATAACGTTTCGTGTTTATCTATCACCACAACCGCCTTTTTGGATGAGCCTGAAATTATCCCAGCCATTGAATGCAGCCACCACCACTGGCTTGAATGTTTCTGCATACATAATGACCGTCGTAAAGTCACGTGTCTGCTGGCAGCCCATATTGTGAAAAAACGGAAAAACGTTGCACCTCTGTATCTCTGAAACTGCACAAAGGACAAAAAAAAACATGAAACTTGGCTTATTGCAAGTACTCATAATGGGGAATGAGTGTCATTTTTATGGCATCATTAGTGCCCTCATTATGACGTCGTAATTGCATAAACGCTACATCTGATCAGTATGAAAATTTTGAGGGTCATCGAGGGATAAAATGATCCACAGAAAAGAAGTATTGGTGTCATCGGTCACTTGATTCGACTGCCATATTGTGAAAAAAAACCCTCAAAAAACCTTCTCTGACGAGGCTGAACAGATCGAGGCGAAACTTTACACGTATGACCGCCTGTCCATGAGGAACAAAAGATTCACACATTTATTATGCCATTGGTCACATGGTTTGGCAGCCATATTGGATTTACCCTCAAACATAAAAAATAAACACACACCACTCAAAAGAAGTCTTGGCGAGGGTCTGCCCATTTCTCATTGCCCTTTTTAGCCACGTCTTTGCATAGCGACGCTGGCTCTAAGAGAACTCCGCGTTCTTCTTCCTTCTTCTTCTTCTGCTTCTGCTTGCTTCTGCTGCTTCTCTTGCTTCTTTTCTTCTTTTCTTCTCTTCTCTTCTTCTTCTTCTCTTCTTCAAAACCTTTAGGACTCGGCTCTTTGATATACAGGATCGGATCTCCTTAAATACTAACCACTGTACACATCCTCACATTTAGGGTGCTTTTGTGAGCATCTATCATCACTTTTAAATATATTCGGACATTTGCTTAAAGTTTCGAAAAGTTCACAATTCATTTAAAGATTATTCCATTTAATGTTTGTAATTTCGTAAATACACTATTTTCTCGTCATGAGCAGGAGCCTCCATGAGGGGTCTCGCTATTGGCTCCATCAGCACGTGACGAAATATCGAAAGTTGTTGTTTTATTGTTATTGTGATCAAAATGTTGTTCGACTTCTGTAATGAATTTTAGCCGTGTCGCGTTACGAACGCTGGCTCTAAGAGAGCTCCGCGTTGTTCTTCTTCTTCTTGTTCTTCTTCTGGTGAAGACAAAACCTTTAGGACGCGCTTTGGACACATTTGTCCTTGTTTCTTGTTGGTGTATTTTGGTCAACAACCAAGGATTGTAGAACATCGAATCCTGTGTTACGACTACTATCAAACAAGAAACCTGTAGTTGTGTCGAGTATCGAGTCAGTTCTTTTATTTAACAAAGTCGTTGGGATTTGAGGGATTTTGGACGAAGTTGAGAACATTTGTTGAACAAATATTGAACATTTGAATTTTTTTACAGCAAATTTGAAAGTAAAGTATTTATTTAAATATCAATGTCTACCTTAATCAGTGTTGTACGTACTCCAAGGTCGAGAAGTGGTTCTTCTTCGTCGTCGTCTTCTTCTTCTTCTTCTTCTTCTTCACCGACCACCATTATCCCACCGTTGTTACGGAGTCAGCCACCGGGAAGAAGGGCAGAAGCCTGGTGTGTGGCTTAAGTTGATGAGGGTGGCAGCTAGGGATCCTAGGGTCCTGAGTTCAAGCCCTGTTAACCGCGAAAATTAAAATACAACATGCCAGGAAGGCTTTGGAGTCAGACCCGCTGTCATCTTCGCGAGGTGTGGCAAAATCGAGGCACTCGCAGCGTGCACTCGGTCGAGGGGTCGACGGTACTGCATCCAGGCCGGCATTAGCCCGCGTCCCAACCAAGATGCACAGACAGCCACAGGCTGTAGAACGTGAGGGCACGCAGAGAGAGGAGAGAGGAGAGAGTAGAGAGAGAGAGAGAGAGAGAGGAGAGAGACGAGGAGATGAGAGAGAGAGAGGAGGAGGAAGAGCCCAGGGCGAACGCTTGGCCCGAGCTTCATCACTGGCTGACCAGGAATTTGGTCACTGGTGCCTGGTGCTGGAGATAGCTAAAGCACACTCCATGGAGAATGGCGTAAGCGAAGGTGGGCTGAGTGTTTTAAGAGATATTAGTGCTGAGCGGTTAATTATACTCGAACTTTCATACTCACAACGCGCTAGACGAGTATGATCTAGGATCCTTTCGACTAAGCCAGGTCTGGATCGCGGTGCCCCATTAACTGTTCAGCTTGAGTATGGTGAATACAGTCACAAGTTCAACAAGAAGCGAAGAAATGGCAAATCTAGCGCTGATGGGAGCCATGTATCGTCATCGATCCAACGAAACAATAGTAATTCACCTCGATCACAAGAGTGGTGGTTACGACGATAAAGTTAAAACAGTGGCGCACTGCCGGGATATGAGCTGCTTTCCGCAAAAGAGGTTCTGATGATCTCCAAGTCCCTCGACGGTTGAAGGGGAGTGAAACCCACTGAAGGTATCGAGGCACGGCTTGACATGGCACTGTGGTAGCGCTAGCTTGTGGCTCAGTCAAAAGAGAAATGGCGTTGCCAAAGAAGTAGGGCTGCGAATAGTTCGTTCAAGACTTGCAGAGAGAACTCCAGCCGACAACTTTGTTGTAAAGTCCAGTCCGTTGAGTTATTATTTTCCACGGATTGTGTAAAATGCGAGCTATCAAGCAGGGAAAGGTGTGTACGTCATTCTATGACTCCGTGTAAGCCTTCCTACAACCCTCCTCCTCAACACAAGGCGGTCCAAGAGCCTGGTAGTAGTGCGAGGAAAAATGCATTGTTGAAGAAAGCCAAGAAACACACGCCATGACTCGCTCCACCCCACGGTGCCATTGCGTTGGAGTAAGTAAATGGTGGAACGAAAGTTCAATGATTATAAAGTTCCTGATAAGATACTAGGCAACGCCCTGGTGATTAAAGCTCCACCTCCAGGTGGACTCCTACTTTATTTTTTGTTTCCTTGTCGAGGATCATATAAGAGCTAACACACAGAAATATAACAAAGTGAGCAGGAGACAAGAGGGGACAGGACAGGGAAGCAAAACGAACAGTGGGGAACGAGAACACTGAATCTGTGGAATAAAGGAATGGATGGTGGGTCGACGCGGAACACCAAGATGCTCACTTGCAGGGACTTTCAGGATAAGAAGTTGGGATGGTTTCGCAGTGGATTTAAGGGGAGTGTGAGAAAAGATCATGGTTTCAGAAAGGTTGAAGATATGAGGGGTGGTGAACAGACTGTGATGAAGACGAGAGGGAAGAGTTGGATTGAAGAGAGTGTGTGGTAGTGTTGTCGAGAGGTGGAATAAAGAGGAGATGAGAGAGGTATCAATACCATCAATAAAGTGGAAAGTCGATCCAGATGCGCCGGCGAGGAGCAACGCAGGATTTGTCAAAGATCAGTAGTATGAAGAAAGCGATCGATAAGAAAGTGTAAAAATTGTTTGTGTAAAAACAGTCCCAAAGTTTCAAGTTTAAAAAAACTGCACAAAACGAGAAAATGGACTTGACGACCAGGAATCGTGTCTTCCTCATGGCCGCGGCAATGAGGAACAGCTGCGCTGCTGGTGCCGGTTGTAAGTGAGGGGTTTGGTGACGCATGTGCACAAGTCAGGTCATATTGAGCATAAAGCAGGTTTCAACACTGTCAATGCTGACACCATCATGTTTATCCATTGTGTTCATAATGAAAACTTGTCAGTGGCAGCAGATGACTTCAAACGGCCATCATAGGTGGTTGAAGTGGCTTCTCACCACATACATGTCACACATGAGTACAGACTCTGCACTGGGAATGCTGTAACTGGGTGTAGTTCCAAGCACTGTAAGCCTGTGGTCTGTAGGGTCAAGAGTAGTATAATGAGCATGTTTTATAGCGGCGGTCTGAAGCAAGGATTACGGCTGCGTCAGACTATGATCACAAACTGCTCCTGGCAACTTGAAGAGTTGTGCCAAAAACCAACCAAAGCACAGAACTCGGTCAGAGACTCAAGCTGCAATATGTCAAATCTAATTGATCAGGAGTCAGTAAAACAGAAGTTGCTTCTGTCACATCGCTGTATTTGCATGGGCTTTCAGAAGATGTTGTACTCAACTATTCGTCTGTGATATCAGTCTCCATCCTATGTGCCAATTAGGTGATGGTGATAACTGTGGGTTTCTGGGTTCTCATGACTCGCCACATGGATCAAAGAGATGGCCTGTGGAAATATTTCTGGATTGTGAAAAACGTCGGGAACGGACCTTCGGTCTTCAGCATAGGTTATTGTATGAGGGGTATACAAACACAGCCAACCATGTGAGATGAATGCTTGTTGCTGTGAGTATTGCGCCTGGCTAAAAGAGTGTAAAACGATCAAATGCCATGCGAAACAAGTGTTATAAGTGCGCATGCCTGAATTGGGTGGTCGAAGGTCCGGGCAAACGACGATCAATGGACCGGATGTGAATCGGGGTCTACGGTGAGTCTGGTCGGTAAAAAAAATGTCGACAAGAGGAGGAGACCTGATTTGTTCGCGATTTTTGGATCTCTGGCATGCGCAAGTGACAGGTTCTGGAGCAGGTTTCTGCTGAACTGTCACACGCTTCACTGTCCCTGCCAGGACAAAAACCGCGGATTATGGCTTCGAATGTTAGATTGCACATAGGTCGTGTCAGAGTGAGAACAATTGTGGTGTAGCAAACAAGAGAGCTAGTCGCGCAGTCGGTCTGATATGTCTAGCTGTCGTTATGGACGTTCACGGTGGGATTACCTGCGGGACGTAACAGACAATCGTATCCCTCAGAGTGGGGAGTGTACCGACTCTGATTGAACATGGATGTGAGTGTGTGATTGTTGTGTCACTAGCGTTGTCTAGCTCTTCGATAGCGCGCGGCTGTTCCCTCAACTACAGTATTGAAATTGGAATATATTGTGTAACATCTGCGGGACGAGCACTCACGTCTGAAGGCGTAGCAACTGCAAGGAGAGAACCTCCGAGGTATGGCAGAACTCACCTCGCTAAAGGCGCCGGAGCTTGAAAGGATAGCATCTGGGGTATGCAACTCACACTCATTGACGCTTGTCCTCCGTCCTGTAAATAGCCTCGTGGTGATGGGCCACACTCATCTCAAAGAGCTGTGCTCCCTGGTAAGGTATAGTGCCTCTGGGTATGCACACTCACGCTCAAGAGGCTGTCCTCGCGCGGAGCTGTAGGGAGGGAGGGTAGATCTCTAGAGCTGGGAGGCTGGCACTACATTGAGGGACCAGGTGGGTGAGGCTAGCTCTTCATGAGCAGCTGGCTTATACGCTCGTACTGGCGGTGGGCCGTGTAAAGGTAGCCTCTGGGTATGGTGGGTCGACACGTGTCAAAGCTGTCCTCGCGCTGCTAAAGATAGCCCTGGGGTATGGGCAGCGCCAGCCTCATCCTACGTCGAAGGCGTGAGTCCGTCCTGCCTGTAAGGATAGCCCTTGGGTATGCCACGTCTACGTTCAAAGCTGTCCACGGTCCTGTTTAAGGACAGTGGCCTCGTGTATGTTCACACGCTCTACCCGTCGAAGCTGGTCCTCGCCAGTATGCATCCGAGATATGTCGGATATTCGGTTGGTCAATTTGACTGCGGAAGATAGAACAAACGGGATAGAAACTCATGAAGTGCATAAAATTGGAAGTTGATGGATTTTGATGAGAGAAATTTTTTTTCAGTCATATTTTACTGAAATCGACCCACTTCAACAACATATAACAACAAACGACTAATTGTAGACACGACTAAACGATGTCAGTCTGATCGCAATTACTGTCTCTCTTTGACTTATGTGATGTAGTTGAGAACCACTGAATATTGCTTATATTGCGCGGCTAAGAAGGCGCGCCTGGGGTAGCCGCGTGCCGAAGGTCATCCCTGGAGGGTCTGGAGCGGGATGGCACTGTGTGATGTCATAGATGACCGATGGCTGAGATGGGGGCCACGAGCAAAAGATGCAGCCCGAGACTTGATGTAAAACATTATGCCGAGACTATATATGATAGAAGTGAATGATCGCATGTACGATGTAGATCGGCTCTTAGGTGGGTCTACGGCACTCTTGTTGGGGCGTGGGCGGGTAAGTGGGGGGAGGGAGCGACACGCGTGTCCAGAGGTGAGTGCGGCGGCGGATGCCAGCCCGAGCAAGGCACTGATTTAATCACATTACAGCACATATGTAGTGTTGTGATGGGTAGTTTTGTTACAAGTGTGGGTGCTGGCCCCTTCTGATCATCTCCCTCACTTTTGGTGACGCTGGTCGGTGTGCTAGTGGCGCCCCCCGTGTTTGGCCTTGCATCGTGTTCACACTCTTACAGAACACTTAATACAGCATCCTGTGTTGTGCTATCCTCAGTGATTTAATTTTTGGTGTTGTTTTTGGAAGATGTAAATTGTTCTTTGATATTTTTCTGCTTTGGTCTGGGCATGCTGGGGGCCTAGATTTTTTCTAACTCGGTCATATGATTTACTAACAAATTGGAAGAAATATAAACTTGGGCATGTTAAGTCATATTCAATTTGTCTCTAGATAAAACGACGGATTTACGATCGTTCCTGACCACGATCATTGGAGAACAGGGGATGGGGACTGGTAAGACATTCAGGTGCATTTTCGCTAACGGGACCGAGGGAGAGTCCGAATCGAAAAAAGGGACCCGAGATCAAAAGATAGATGATGAATAGATAGTAAGTACAATAAGTTTCCTTTTTCGACAGGTGAAATAAGGAGAGGAAGGCGATTGTGAGAAGCGGTCGCGATGACTGAAGCAATGTTACAGTGCGTTTGGAATGCGTGTCTTGTTTGGAGTCACTGGCGGATCGTATTATTGTTGATTTGGATTCATCCTACGATAAATCTACAAAGTGCTGTTGAATGAAGTGATTTCCGCTGTTCGAAAGCTCCTGTTTCAAACCTTGTACATGACAAAGTTTATTAACTTGTACAATGCTTGCGGTTAAAAACGGGTTAAGTATCCGTCTTTGTCCAAAATAGGTGTATGTAGATACGCCAAGTCTTCACAGCATACTGTTTTGCCACATGAGGCTAACAGAGAAATCAGCGTGGTGTGCAGTCATAATGTGTAAATAGAAGAGCTAGGGTGCAAATTAACGTAGGTGCCGGGTGATCGGGATGGTCGGCGAACGTCCCATTTCCCCTTGGATGATCTTATAGGATCGATGGTTGGCGTAAAGTATGCAATTTGTGTTGTTCTCTGCAAACGAACTTGTCAGGTCGTACACTACACAGATAATAATATCTTTTTCTCCGTGGTGTGGGCATTTTATACCACTCGTGCGATTCGGAGGGAGGAGAGAGTATAGGTTCTGGGAAAAAACAGAATTGCGACTAGGAGGGCGTGCAGCGTGTGGGGCGGTCAGTCTGAGCTTTGTCCTTCCCCCGTGTTGGTCTTCGGCCTGTCGGGATTTATCGAGGCGGCTTTGTATTATGCATGACATTTGTTACGTGTGTCTTTCTTGTGACCTTCCTTTGTGTTTTTACTGGGGCTGTCTCTTGTTTGTTCTCATCTGTTGTTAGTGTTTTCGTGCTGTTTTCTTTGTGTTGCTGTGTTTGGCTTCTTTGGATTGTAGTCATGCTTGTGTCTTTGTTTGTCTGCTTTTTTTCTGTGTTTGTCAGTCTGTTGTCTTTTCTTTGGCTGTCTCGTTTTTCTGCTGTCTCTTGTTTGTCTATCTTGTTTGTTTGTTGTCTGTTTCTTTGTTTTGTGTCTGCTATGTTTGTTTATGGCTGTTCGTTTTTGTGTCTGTTTTTGTTTTACAAAGGAGGTGCCAACAAATGGTTTGTCGAATCGGTGTAGAAGAACTTGACTGGCTTGCACAGAGCCCTGACACGTCAACCCCATCGAAACCTTTGGATGAATTGAACACCGACTAGCGAGCCAGACCTCATCGCCCACATCAGTGCCCAACCTCACAAATACTCTTGTGGCTGAATGGAAGCAAATCCCACATCAATGTTCCAAACATCTCGTGAAAGCCTTCCAGAAGATGGAGGCTGTTCTTAGCAGCAAAGGGGAAAAACTCATTTTAATGCCCATATTTTGAATGCGATGTTGGAGAAGTTCCGCATACTTTTGCCATGTCATGTTTGGAGGAACCCAAAGTGGATACAGCACTCCCGATCATCTTGTTCTTTCCACATTTCAGATTTCCTTCCTTGTTCAACATCTATCATAAGCTCATTTTAACCAATCTCTGACTGCATTAGTGTTGGTACCTTCCCGGGTGAAGGTAGAAAGAACGTGACATTTCAGAGGAGCGGACTGCTGATGGGACATCGGCTCGATACAGAGCTCAAGGGAGAAAAACCCAGTCGGAAGATTAGGTGCATCCGTAAGGATCGACAAGATGATAAATAGAATGCTAGAAAATAAATGCGGTGTCTATGATGTCTGAGACCATGGGAAGCATAGTGTCTGTTATGTCCTTAACCAGTGTGTAGGCAACCTCTACATCGTGATTTCATACAGACACTGTGAGGAATTCGAGAATCAACAGACGCACTGTAGTCCTCTTTTAACTTTCTCTGTCTCTCTCGACCCGGAC
Source organism: Eptatretus atami (assembly GCA_035128595.1). NCBI lineage: Eukaryota > Metazoa > Chordata > Myxini > Myxiniformes > Myxinidae > Eptatretus > Eptatretus atami. Next base: position 54,889 of record JAXMNL010000079.1, on the reverse strand, counting down.
AGTCAGTATGTTCTGACCTATCTGCCCGCATCGCCTACTGTCACGCATCTCACACCTGAACTTCTCAAACTCTTTCTGCGTTCACTCCGTGCCTCACCGCTCCCACCCCTCTCCCAGCTGCCTGCTCTGAAACCATGTCTCTGTATCCTCAAGTATACAAAACAATTGGGTGTTAAGAGCCATACAAAGGTGATATCATAAGTATTTTCTATCGAGATCTAGTACCTGTTGAATCGAAGCAGGTTGAGTGGATAATTGGTTTTTGTTTCACGATTCCGCAACAGGCGCTCATAAATAGGATGTACTCATGGTGAAATGTTCATCTATCGTTTCACTCACAATTAGTGTGATTTGAACGTCAACTGAGTAGAAGAGCTGCACCGTACAGTGGTGAGGCGTACGCGCAAGGTGCAAAAAAAAACAAAAAAAACTCAAAAAAAAACTTTCAACCGAGTGCGCCAGAAACAAACGAACACAGGGCCGTCCCCTTCGGCGACACCATCTTTGGGCCGTCGGCGAGTGGCCGTACGTACAAAAAAAAATACTTTCAGAACCACCTGAGCAGAACGAGCAAACCACTACAGGCTGTTCTAATGTCCTCGTTGTCATGCCCCATACCGTCCGCAGTGGGCAGACCAATTACGTGCGTGCCATACGTGCGATGGCCATGACGAAGCCGTGCCTACGCGACGTGCAAGGCCACGCAGTCCTCCCCCCCCCGCTGCTCGAACGAAAATAATACTTGTCAAACAACCACACGAACGTGCCGAGGTCGCGGACTGTAGAGGCTGAGCGGAACGTGAGCGGGTGGAGAGGTGCCCGTACTACCTGTGGATCGATTCGCTCGATCCGGGAAAGCCGACGAATGGATTGGGGCAAATTGTGTTTTTCCCTATAGATGCGGCATAAGAAAATCAGAAATTATAGAATACAGTTAGTCATCACTATAGTGCGCGGACGTGGTGGCCTGCTAAAAGGAAGTCGCGTGGGAAGCACGGAGCTCGGCCTCGAGCCTACGGATCTTTTCATTGGTTTGGGTAAATCTGGCCTAACTTGGGAAACACTTGTCCGATTAATACAATCTTGAAAGGCACATGATCAGGTCCCTAGGCGATGATGTAGTGATTGGGGCAGTTACATCGAATAGGGTGCGGACGCAGGAGATTGGAGTCGTTGAGTTCAAAAGCGCGGTCGACAGACAGCAACACGCACTCCACAACACGGCTGGCGTGACAGCACCACACACAGACACCAGCACACAGACACACGAACCACACCACACACAGCACAACAGATATTGCTGGAAATTAATAATTAAATGGGTGTGTGAACATAAAGTACAGGTGCTGGACATGTGTAAATGGCTCCATAAGATTCCTTTTTTTCACTCTTTTCAAAGGTAAATTTATTGGAGGCCTGATTAATATTTTATAACAACCTCCAGGAAACACCAGCTAGATTATGTTTAGTAGCACCTTAGGAACTCAGGCAAGGTGAATTATGATCGCGCAGTAGACGGGTTGTAGGTATGTGTGTAGTAGGGCACACTGCAGGAACAGACTGAGTCGGATGAGAGGTATTGTGTGTGTCCAGTGACGCACCGAGAGGGAACAGAGAGGCAGTTGCTCACACTGAATGTAGGAGATTCATGTTATTTTATTATGCGCCTGATCGGAGGGGAACAGCCATGCAAGTAAGGGAGTGGATAGTTGTTTATTAGAGCACCAGGATTACGCAGTAGATTACATATGTTTTATAGCCCGACACGGAGGAACACAGTAGATTATGTTCAGTACCACCGGCGGCGAGAGAGGTGCGACGAAGTACGATTAGTAATTGGCGTTTTCAGTGGACAAGCAGCCGAACACCGTAGATTTATGTTTCATACCACCAGGGGCAAACACCAGTAGATTAATATTTCCATACCACCAGGAACACCAGTAAGATTATGTTTTAATACCACCGAGGAACACCATTAGATTATATTTTAATCACCACGCAGGAACCCCATAGATTATATTTTTTATACCGGACCGAGGACACCAAGTAGACTTATATTTTATACCACCACCTCAGGAACACGGCAGTAGATTTATGTTTCATACAACCAGGACGTGCCAGTTAGATTATATTTTATACCACCGAGGAACACAGTAGAGAGGATACACAGGAACACCAGTAGATTAGTATTTTATACCACCAGGAACCCAGTAATTATGTTTAATACCGCACCAGGATCACCAGTACAGATTATATTTTATACCAACCGTGGAACACGAAGAGATTATGTTTCATAGCGCGCGATCAGAACACCAGTAGATTTAATAAGGTTATATACCACCAGGAACACCAGTAGATTATATTTTAATACCACCGAGCAACACAGTAGATTATATTTATCCCCAGGAACACGCAGTGATTATGTTTCAATACCACCAGGAACACCAGTAGAGTTTATATTTTATACAAGGAACACCAGAGCATTCCGTATTTCAACACCAGGAACACCAGTAGATTATATTTTATGGCACCAGGAACACCATAGATTATATTTACATACCAGGATGAATGACGTAGGAAAACCAGTAGATTCATATTTTTATACCACCAGGAACACAAGTAGATTATATTTATACCACGAGGACACCAGTAGATTATAGTTGGTCATACACCAGGAACACCATCCGATTCTACTTTATACACACTAGGACACAGTACTATATTTTTATACCTCCGAGACCATAGATTATGTTCATACCACCGGTAGCGAACACAGAGTAAGATTATTATTTTGATACCACCAGGGCAACACCAGAAGATTATATTTTCATTACCACCCAGGAACACAAGTAGATATATATTTTAATACGCACCAGGAAACACCAGTAGATATATTTCATACCAACCGAGGAACACTCAGTAGAGGTTATATTTCATACCGACCAGGACCGCACGTAGAATATAGTTTATACCAACCAGGCTCCGTAAATTATATTTCATCCACTCGAGGGACACCAAGTGATTATATTTTATAACCACCAGGAACACAGATAGATTAATTTCCATACCAGCGAGGCACAACCAAGTAGATTATATTTTCATACATCCAGGAACAACTCAAGTAGATTATATTTTATAGCCAACAGGAACACAAAATAGATTATACTTTTATACCAC
>JAXMNL010000078.1:187728-202092 GCA_035128595.1 Eptatretus atami | reverse complement strand
GATACGGAAAATCCAGAAAGAACAACTCATAATGGTTAGACCGGGAATAGAGATACAGAGAGAGCCTGCATGATAACGGTTAAAGGACGGACCCCACAGGGTAGTGCGACGGATAATGGGGCTGAGCTCGCGGACTGGGCTAGAGACCCGGCGACGACTGTGCGAGCGGATGCCGCCTCCGACGAGGGAGGAGTGCCCCCTTAATGCGAATCACCGACCAGGTGGAGTTCGGTCGTTGCCAGCGGATTGGACGACTTGCCTGTGTGATAGGCACGGTAGCTTGGTATTAAAGCCGGATCCCTTGTGACACGATTCCCCAGGATGTGGTTTGTGCACGCGGGTGTGTTTGCGGTTGCGGAGTGCGTGCTTTCCAGCCGCACTGGGTTAGTGAGTGAACCCATGTGCAGTGAGGACGTTGCGGTTGAGTGGAGGGTCCGTCCACAATCGTAGGGACCGTCGTGAGTTAAGGTCTTAGTATGTGAGGGATTGTCGGCGTCGGTGCGTGACGCTGCAGCCGCGCTCTCCGCTGTGATGTGAGTGTTGATGGAAGTGGGGTCTGTCGTCGTGACCCGCAGTGTGCCGATGGTGCAGGCACCACGCGAACAGATGCAAGCCAGGGTAAGCGGCTGTGTTGATTGTGGTACCGCGCCGGGTCTCACAGCAGCGGCAGGCTGGAGTCCGTTGCTGTGCACGCGCACGAGCCGCCACCGTGCTCGCTTCGGGACGTGAAAGCCCGGTCCGGAACTCCAGCGGTGGATTTCGATCCGCGGCCCACGGACAAGTCTAGTCAGTAGCCGGATTTAGAGACCGAGTTGGGTTCTCCACGCGAGCTCTGTTTTAGCCTCAACGGGCCGAGTCACAGCGGGTGTTCGCGTGGGAGCCCCTCGGAGTGAGGTTTGTTTTTGCGGGTGCGCGAGCGGCGTGCTCATGGTGCACTGGTGGATCCAGGCAGGGATGAATCCCTGCCGATGGTCACCGTCCAAGAGGGACACGTACACGTCAGCTGCCTACGTAGGGCCAGATCGCAGAGCGGGCTTGTGGTTTGCCGCCTGTGCTCATAATTGAACAAAAAAATTACATAGCAAGCCTCGCTTTCGGTGAACCAGGATTCCACGTAAGGGTGGAAGACCCCCTTACCGCGCACAGGATGGACCTCCTAAGCAGAGCGCGCTTAGCCACGCTAGACCGGCTCATGGCGCCGGGTATTCCCTCCATGGGCCGTGGAATGGTTGTCTAAAGGCGATATGTAGTTGAGCTGTAGGATGGGGGATATTTTAAATTTGGAGATGAAGACTTTGGTGTGAGAGGCGTGCTTAGCTCGAGTTGTTTAAATGGAACTGCTGTGTTTAGGATCAGTGGGCAGCCACGTTAGTCTAGGGACCGATGTAGAAGGTGCCAGATGTCAACGTGTCGTGTTTTAAGATTTGGGAGTGTGCGAAACATGTTGGTGGTGGGCCGCGTGTCTGTCTGCTTGAAAGTGAATGGGATGCATGCTCGCGTGAGCTGATTGGGGGGAGAGTGACTTCCCGCCCAAGCGACCACGGTCAGCTGTTAAAGTGATGTCGCTGGCGTTAGTTATTGACCAAGGAGATCGTTTTGCTGTTCCGTGGAGTAGGCTCAAACTGTTTGGAGGGGTGCAGGGCCTGTTTACTGGCTGGGCTGCGCGAAACGGTGAGTATCGTGATGGTACCCGGGCACCGGCTATGGCCGTGTCAGCCATGGCCCTGGGAGCCGGTTAGCTACTGCGGTGCGACACCGCTTGTGCGGGGCCGGAGCGCCTTGCCGCTGTGGGCCTGTCCTGGGCACGGTGACCCTCGGAAAGGGGCCCGGGCGCAGCTGCACGTTGCTGTCAGGGGAGTTGCACATGGGCGGCATCCCGGGTTTAGCGAGCTGTGAGCTCGGAAGAGTGTAGTGCCCGGGTCCGTTGCTCGTAGGGAATCGCAGGGCAGAGAACACAACTAGAACAAAAGAGAAAAACCACAAGAAAAGAACAAGCACAGAAACACGATCAAAGAGCAAAAAGAAAAAGAAAAATTAAGAAGGACGAGGCGACCGAATAATTGAAAAAAGTCGGACCAACAACACAAGAAGACGACAAAGGAAAACTAAAGAAAAGTTTAAAAACAATCGATATTAAACAGAAGAGCGCTGTTGAAGCCACAAAAGAATAGATTATAAACAGTCTAAATTTGAGAAATATGACTTAAGAAAACGTCGTAAGCCCTCCGCCACATCCCATCCCTCCCGCTTCCTTATGTGGCGCTGGAAACACTTGCGAGTTAGATCGCTGAATCAGCGAAACGAGGCATCTGAGGCATCTCGTGGCCTCTGCCAGCCCATAGTCCTCCCTCTATTCACTCGCGCCCACACCTAGCCCGAGTCGGCCCTGGCATCAGCGTTAGCCAACAGACCGTACCAGCGGCTTCCGGACGACCCTTCTCTCGGCACCCTCGGCAGTACCACTAAACAAACACAGCACCAAGCAAGTAGTTGGGCTCAATTTGGCTTCTGACAACATAAGGGCAGTCGCCGGTCATGACACCACGCCACAGCGCAGCCATAGCCCTGCAGGCACGAGCCCCCTTAGCCGGTATCGACGTCCACTCTGTAGGGGCAACCCCCCGCACCTCCCTCCACCACTCCCATGCCAAGGACACAGCTGCCACTTCCATCGTCTCGCCGCGGTCGCTCGGGCCTGCCCCGCCCACTTCCAATCCGGCTGGTTGTTCTTCTCGCCAAGCCTCGTGCCCCGGTCGAACTCGTTCGCCGCCCGCCTGTTTTTCAAAGGCCTGCTGCCCGGCCAGTGTCTGCCCCTGTCGTCGCCTGCGGGCCTTTTCTGCCAGCCCTCTCCTCTGCCTCATCTTTGCACCATCCCCACTGCCCCCATCTCACGCTGCCCCCGCTTCTGCTCCCCCCCTTTGCTTTGTTCCCCCCTTGTTCTTCCATCGCGCCGCCAGGCACTCCGCAGCCCAGTGCACACGCTGCCAGAACTTCCGTTGGCAGCCTGCACCAGCCCTGCCCAGTGGGCCCCCGTGCACCGCTTTTCCTTCTTGACTCTCCTTCTTCCTCCCCTCCCTTCACCTGCCGCATGCCGTCCTCTAACCTCCCACCCTTAACCTCGCCTTCCCTCTGTCCCACTCCCGAGCCGCCCGCCCGCCTGTCTGTTTCCCCCCCCGCCCCTCCTCTTAAGCCTCCGTCCTGTCTGACCGTGCACGCTTTGCTTCTCCTCTCCTACCTCCAGCCCCTCAGCCTTCATACTTTCGCGGCGACACGCAATCCCATCGCCCCCTCTCCACCTACGCGCGATCCGTAGTACCCGACTAGGGGACTACAATGATGGCCCCATAATTTGACGCTCGGCAAACGGTCTGTAAAAAGGCGAGGGGTAGTGTTACGGCTCTGGAATTCGCAAACCCATAAAGTTCCCGTTAGGTGAGAGTATATTCTTAAGTATGTGTAGATTAGCCCAAACCATTGTTAGAGTTGATTATGGTGATTTCAATTCGCTGCATCCTTTGCGCTTAGGCGTTTTTCTGTTCTACCTTTGTTTGAGCACCCCGCCAACAACAACAACAACGCAGCAGCCAAAAACCCTACCTTCACAACTCCTACCGCAACCTCACATCACCGCCATTCCAAACACCGCCATGGCCATCGTGACACCGCCGAAAACCCCACCCTTCCTACGCCCATTCCGCGCACCTGTGACGCCGGCGCCAGCTGTCTTCGCGAGACAGCGAGACGCGCAGTGCAGGATCGCGGGGTTTCTGAGAAGATTCGGAATCAGCAATATGCCGCCCATCATCTGATCCACCATTCAGGAACCGGGCGCTTGCCCCGCTCCAGACGGCCTGACAAATCGCATATGCAAATTTGCAGATCAGAATGGATACACGCCCACCTTTTTCTCCGTCCAATCGGCCGACAGTGGCTTTCCCCTGAGCGTTTGGATCCATAATTCGCATATGTGGTTCCGAGCCATAAAAAGGCTACGAGCTCAGTGAAGAGTATCGACCGTGTCAGGTGGGGTGTCGATGGAGGCAAGTACGTGGGGAGTGCCGTGGAGCAGCAGATCGTGAGGAGTCAGTGCTGGGTCGTTGGACGGAGCTCGAGGAATCCGTGAGGACGAACTGTGGGCAGACGGCGGCGGAGTACGAACGGCTGATGACCTGAGGCATCGCGTCGCCGGATTCGAGCGAGCCAGCCATACTCCCTCCCCAGACTCACCAATTCCCCCTTCCCCCCGCTGGAGAGTGCGAAGGGGCCCCGTTCACACACCGCATGGTGCCCGACCGCCGTTGCAGACCTTCTGCGCTCGCCACGATCGGCGCGGTAGACCCCTCAGTTCTCGTGGACCCTGGCCGCTCATCCAGGTTCCACGCCATTAGCCCACGCCCGTCTGACTTCCCTTCCTTGAGGGTCTTTCTTCTGCTCGTGTGAATGCTGTTGTGGCGCCGTGTCTTGTAAGGTAGTAACTGTTAATTGTCGCTAGTTCGTTGTAGTCGGTTTTAACTCCTTTCAATATGTGCATTTCTTTTTCTGTACTATATGTGCAATCGCTTATTTGATTTAAATACATGCTGTTTGCTCTACGTGTGCATATGTGTGCTCCGCTTGCCGAATAATGTTGCATTGCTGTGTGACTGTTTTCCCGTCGCTTCGTCTTTTCTTTAGTTTAAACCTCCATTTCCCTGCTTCACGTAAGGCGTTCTAGTGGTGCAAACGCCCGGTAAAATCCGAACAGTCGAGAGTCACGTAACACGCTCGCTTATCTCGATCAGTACGGAACGGCACGCCCACCGCGGCCATGTCGAGTCGACCTGCGCGAGTACTATCGCCCCGGTTTCACCTCCGCGTTGTCTTAGGTAGGTCGAACTTGCGCACAACCTATCTACGCGGGTGGCCGATTGGCCGATTGATGGAGGTCGAAAGGCACCCCGTGACGGTCCCGGCGTTAGCTGGAGGTCCCGACTAATTGTACCGTCGGTGGCAGGCGGTCGCGTTCGCAGTCGCGTTGGACCGATCGCCGCCGGACGGGGCGAATTCGCAACACTGGTGACAGGGTTGATTCAAATCCCTCCCTCTCCAGCTATCAAATCAACGGAAATCGTCCAGCGGTAGTCAGAGCGACCACGATTCCTCTTAAATCACGGCGATTTAAATTAATCCTATTACTGGCTAAGATGGCGTCTCAAGGCGACGGATCGGGGTATAGAATGTATATGTTCGTACTGTAGAATCACATGGTCCGGATGGCAATCCCATGCAACATTGTGTACAGGAACAATTCCCCCCCACAGACAGCCAAGCTCGAATTGGGCGCGTGCTGGGTGGCGGTCCGACCGCCCCTACTCGCGAATTCGCCCACGGATCGAGACGATTCGAACTGTTGAGCATTGATAACAAATGATCAAAATATGAAAAAACTAAATGAAAACGAATCAATGGAGTCACACGCAGATGGAAACCATACCTACAACACGACATGAACGGCCAAAATGGATGGAATGAACGCAAAAATAATGGATGAACGCACTCAAATGGAAACCACAACGAAAAACTGAAGGAAGAATAAAAGACAATCGCGGTTGGAAGCGAGAAAGGGCCGGGACATGCGCGGCCATTGAGAACAACGAGCGAACTATGTGGTCAATTGCGCACGCCACTGCACTAGGGACGACGAACGCACCTCGTGAGGGGCTGCAGTTGTCGGCCGCGTGAGGGGTGCAAATAACCTCGCGGAGACCTGTTGGGCGAGAAGTTGTGGATGACGAAAAAGTGACTGTAACGAGAGGAAAAATATTACATATGGTGAGAGTCGTGCATCGAAGAAATAAATAAACTGCTGTGAGACAGACTTCAGACATAACGAAAGAGCAGTTGATAGAGCTGGGACGGAGGTAAAACTGAGACAGAAGAATGGGAAGACGTAGACAAACAAAGAGCAAGTGAAGAACATTAGACCAACAGCAAGGTCGGGTCGTGCGAGACTGAAGAAAGATTGGAGAAGAAAACTGATTACAGAACACAGACGAAGAGACGGAATTCCACGAGTTGAGGATGTTGAGAGATGAAGACGAAAGGAGGAGACGTAAAACCACGCTGTACAGATCGAACAGCTGAAGCAGCAGATTCGGAATGAGATGCAAGAAAAGAGTAATGATGGTAAGACGAATGAGAAGAGAAGACAAATCGATCAATGAAGAAACCACGAGATTGCAGAAGCGAACAAGAACGGTTCCTCGAAGAACAAGATCGACGGAGAGAACGATCAGTCAGTTGAAGAATAACGAGATTACAGATGAGGAACAATGAAAGCATGCATAGCAACTAAGAGTAAATTTGAAAACTGAACGACAAAAGGAAAAAAATTGGAATACGAGAGAATTGCAGATCAACGAATGAAGCAGAGAGAAATGAGATATGAAGGACACAACGATATTGAGAGAAGACAGAGAACATGGGATAGAAAACAAAAGAACATAAGCCGACGTTGGACCATTGAAAGAAGGCGAAGGCTGTTGAGTGCAAAGAACAAGAATCAGCAATGAAAACAAAGGAAACTTAACCACATGAAGAAAACATGAAAACTGGAGAAGCAAGAACGAGAAGAAACAAGAGAGTAATAACAGGCCGCAAATGAACACAAAAGGAGATAACCCAAATGAAGCAACATGAAAACTGAGAGGAAGACAGGGAGACGCAAGGAAGGGTAATGAGAACAGCGAATGAACCAGAAGGAAATGAGCCACCATTGAGAGAAGATGAGATCGGAAAACCTGAGGAAGCTGGAGCCAAGAGTGGGGAGAAACAAAAACTATACGAGCTTTGAAATTAGAACGAAGGAGAGAGTAAAATGAATCCAAGGATGAGAAAAACTTCCAGAAAGAACAGAACTTAATAATGTTATAGAGACCATGGAGTAGAGAAATAGAGATGAACTGCATGTAATGACGTGGTTAAAGGAACAGACCACACAACACAGATGTAGCATATGTGGGTGAGCTCGCGGACTGTGTAGAGACCCCGTATGTGAGCAGCTGGTGGCCCCTCCAGGAACGAGGGAGAAGTATGCCCCTTGAGGCGAATTCATCGACCAGGTGGTTCATCGGCAAGCGATGAGGCGCACAGTGCTGTGGACAGTCACACGTGTAGCTTGGGGGGCTATATCGCCCGGAACCCTGTGGGGCACGAATCCCAGTGTGGTGTGCAGGGTGGTTCTTCGGAGTGTTGCCGGAGATCGTGCTTTCAGCACGCATGTGTGAGGAGAACCCATTGCAGTGGAAGCTTGGGTTGTGAGTGAGAGCGTCCTTGTGAGGGAGACCGTTGCGTAAGGTCTCGTATGTGAGGGAGATTCGTCGGCATGCTGTGACGCATGCCAGCGCGTCTCCGTGTGAATGTGAGTTGTGGTGGAGTGGAGTCCTGTGCGTCGTGCACCGCGTGTGCGTGGGAGTCGGGTGGAACGACACAACGGCGACAGAGACAGACCGGTAGCGGCTTTTGATGGGACGCGCCGGGTTCACCCGCAGCCGAGCGCGAGTCGTGGTGCAGCGCACGGGCCGCCCGTGCTAGCTTCGGGGTGAAGCCCGTCCGACGCCATGCGGTGATTGCCGATCACCGACGGACACAAGTCTAGGCAGAGTAGCACATTGGACCGGAGGGATTTCCACTCAGCTGTGTTAGTCTCCAACGGGCAGAGCACATGTGCTCTCGCGTGGGGAAGCCCCTCGAGTGTGAGGTTGTTTTGGGTGCGCGGTGACGTATGGCTGCACTGGTTTGAATCCGCAGGGGGTGAATCCCTTGCGGCATCGTACGTCCAAGGGGACGAGGTAACGTGCAGCTGCATGACGTCCCGGCAGTCAGAGCGCAGCTGGGTTGCCGCGCTTGTGCTGCGATAATCTGAAAAAATTCATAAGCAAGCCCAAGCTTTCGGGAACAGTCCCGGTAAGTGGAGACCCCTTACCTGCACAGGATGAAACTATCTAGGGAAGGGTTAGCTTAGCTAACCTGCTCCAAGGGGCAGGTAAATCCTTGGGCCCGTGATATGATTAGTTAAGATGTTTTGTGAGCGTAGGTGGAATAATTTTAAATGATTTGGAGACGGTACGACTTGGTGTGTAAGGACGTAGCTTAGCACTAGTGTTAAATGACGTGCTGTAGTTTAGGATGACTGGGAGCAGACTTAGTTAGGAGTAAAGGATGCAGAGTTCAGCGGTGTGCGTGTGTAGGGTTGGTGAGTTGTGTCGGAAACTTTGCGTGAGTGAGGCCGGTCTGTGTGTATGATGAATGGAATCACGCTGCCTGTCGATGAGTATGGGGGATGATCACCGCCCAAGGACCCGGTCAGTGTAAGTGGTTAGCTGGGTAGTTAATGACAAATGAGGTCGTTTTGCTGTTGTGGATGTAGCTCAACCTGTTGGAGGGGTGCAGGACCTGTTGAGGGCTGGGGTCGGCTGCGAAAGTGAGTATCGCATGAGTGGTACCCGGCACCGGTAGTCGCCCGTCGGTGCCAAGGCCATGGGCCGGATTGCGTAGTGGCACGGATATGCGCCCGCCTTGGTGCGGGGCCCGGAGCGCCGTGCCCGTGGGCAGGTCGTGGGCACGGTTGACCCCTCGAAAGGCCCGAGCCAGCTGCACGCTGCGTCAGGGAGTTGCCATGGCACTCCCCGGTGTTTAGGAGCTGTTAGCTCGGACGGCATATGCACCGGGCCGGTGCCACTCGTAGGGAACGCAGTTCGTCCTGCCAAAGGCGCCACGTCCCAGCCACGGCAACCGTGCAGGCAAGAGGAAAAATAGAGGGCGAGCCCGAAATTTGAGTGGACACCAACACAGCCGGGCTCTGGTTTTTAGAACAATGATAACGGACGCTTGTGAAGCCCCGAGGTGTTTAACAGTTTTATGTTAGAGGTGAGATTAGGAATGTGTACCCCTCGGCACCATCCATCCCTCTCGCTCTCGTTGATCGTGCCGCGGACCCACTGCTGGTTAGATCCTGTGAGATCTGGGAGGCCATCTATGGCTTTGTTGGGCCTTCACAGACCTAGCTCTCCCTTATTCCCCTCCGGGAAGGGAACGTAGTTGGGAGTAGCTAGGACGATGTTAGTTCCGAAACAGAACAGTAAGGGGTTAGGGACGAATTAATGGGGAACAGGATAATAAAAACAAGAAAAGCCTTGTTGGCGAATGGTTTGACAAATTTAAGGATGCGTATGAACAGTGACAGGCAAAGGCGATAGGTGGGGGAGACACGTAGGGCTCAGTCCAGAGCTCCCCTTCTGTGGCACACCACCGCACTCCTCCCACCAACCTCCACTGCAAAGGCAAAAGCTGCCAGACTTCATCGTTGCGGCCTCTGTGCTGCTGCGGCCCTGTGCCGGCACTTCATCCGCCTGGTTGTTTTCTGCGGCACGCCCGTGGCGGTCATGTCTGCGGCTGTTTTCTTCAAGGCCTGATGCCGGCCAGTTCGTCTTGCCGGCTTGTTCGCTGGCCCCTTTGTTCTGCCAGGCTGTGTTGCCTGCTATTTTGCCCATCCATCGCCCACTGCCCCTATCAGTTTGCCCCTCTCTGTGCAATTTGCTTTGTTCCCCCCTTGTTCATTTCCATGCGCGCAGATCCGCAAGCAACCAGTTTGCACGCTGCAGTAATCTGTCCTGTGCAGCTGCACACGCCTGCAGTGCGCGGCCCGGGCACCGGTGTTCCTTTTGACTCTCCCTTTTTCCTATGCAAGTCCATGAATCCTGCCATCGTTAGTTTGTAACTGTAAATATAAGCGCTTAACGTGTTACTTTTATTGTTAAATCCTGAGTCCGCCCCGCAGTATGGTGATTACCCGGGCATTTTACTTTATGGTCTGTAATGAGGCGTTGTTTATACACTCACCCTCAGGTTTTATTTTGGGAACGAATCACATGAATGCCACTCGGTATCCGTAGGTACAAGACTATGCGACAATACACAATGAGGCACACGATAATACATTTTGACACATCCAGCTATAACAACGCTGATGGGTTCTATCGTACTGCTCTGGACTTCGCCTACAACACCATAAACGTCCCCGTAGTGAGTTATTTCTTACAGTACATGTTAGTTAGCCCAACCCATTGCTATGAGGAATTAATGTTTCATTCGGCTGCGCACCTTGAGTTAGCTTTTTCTTTTTACCTTTGTTTTGGCCACCCCACGCCAACACAACACAAGCAGCAGCAAAGACCTACTTCACACTCCGCTACGACACCTCACAATCACCGCCATTCCAACAGCGCCCAGGCGCCATCGGACACCGCCGAAACCCCTCCCACCACCTTCTCCTACGCCATTCCCGCGCCACCTTGACGCACGAGCGTCAGCGTCTCAGGCACACGCGAGACGCGAGTGCAATCGCGCCGGTTTTTCTTAGAGGGATTCGGATCAGGAAGAGCCGCCCACATTCTGATCCACCCATAGAAGCCGGCGGTTGGCCCCGCCTCCAGACGCGCTGACGAAATCGCATATGCAATGAGGTCAGAATAACACGCCCCTTTTTCTCCGTCCAATCGGGAGCGGTGCTCGCCTATCGTTTTGGACGAATGCCTTATGGTGTTCCGAAGCCGATTAAAACGAGCTCAGTAAGTATCGAGCAGTGTCGGTGAGGAGGTCATGGAGGAGCAGTACGCGAGGAGTGTCGGTGGGCAGCAGATCGGTGAGGAGTCATTGGCGGGTCGTTGGAGACGAGCTCGAGGAGATTCGGTTGAGCGAACGTGGGCAGACGCCTCGCGCGAACGGCTAGGTGACCTGCGAGGTCGGTCGCCGCGTTCGAGCAGCCAAGCCATACTCCTCCCCAGAGCTTCAACAATTCCCCCTTCCCCCGCGTGAGAGATGCACCACAGGCCCTTCCATTCCCCGCAGTGCCACGGAACGCCTGCGCACATTCTGCGGCGTCCACGATGGCGGGTCTAGACCCCCGTTCTCGTGACTCGCTCACCAGTTCCACCGCATCTAGGCCACGGCCCGTCGACTCCCTTGCCTTTGGGGGGTCTTTTCTTCTGCTTCGTCGTAATGCGTTGTCGCGCGTGTCTTGTAGGTAGTAACTTATATGGGTCGTGTGCTTGTAGTCGTTTTAGACTCCTTTTTGTGCATTCTTTTGTTCATGTGATATATTGTGCAAATCGCGTCTTATTGTGATATGTAATACATGCTGTGCTTAGTTGCTATATGTGTGCTCGCTGCCAGGAATAATTTGCTTGTGTGAACTGTTTTCCGTTGCTTCGTCTTTTCTTTGTTGACCTCCATCTGCTTCACGTATCTAGGAGTGCCAAACGCCCGTACATAATCTAACACGTCAGAGGTCGACGTAATCACGCTCGGTTATCCGCTAGTACGGACGGCCCGCCCAGCGGCCTGTCCGACTCGACTGGGGCGACGTACGATCGCTCTCGCGTGGTACTTAGGTAGGTCGATTTGACCGCGAACAACCTCTCCTACGCGTATGCGGTGGCACATTTGTGGTGAGTCGAAAGCCCACCTGACTGGACCGCGTTAGCGGGAGGTCACGGACCGAATTGTCCGATCCGGTGCGAGCGGTCGCGTTCGAGTCCGTGGCCGACGCACGCCACGGCTGCGATTCCACCATTATATATATATATATATTATATATAATATATTAATGATATCCACTGTGGGGTGAAAGTGGTTCAAGGATAGTAGGAGAGGGAGTTGAAGAACTGACAGAGGAAGAGAAGGGAGAAGAAAGAGAAAGAATAGGCGAAGAGGAGAAGGAGGAGAGACGTGAACAGAGGAGGAGAGGGAGAGGGAGAGCAAGGGAGAGAGAGAGAAGAGGCAAGGAAGAATGAGAAGGAGGAGGGAGAGAGGAGGGAGAGAATGATTAAATATAAAAAATACCAGTAGATTTATAAAATATTCAAAGTATTAGCAAGAAAATAAATCAATTCGCAACTCACAGAGGAAAACAAAGAATTGCAAGTTATAGTAAACCATATGCGTCAAGACTTAAACATCGATTTCAGAGAAATTTAACAAAGAAGTGAGATAAACGAGAGAAAAAGAAGAAGATTATATTATTGTCTTTATGTTGACTTTGCATTAAAAGTTTTACGAATTTCTTCTTTCTTAATAAATATGGAGGAGAGAGTGAAGAAACATATAGTAAGATTCTTATTGTTAAATTTTTAATTATTCAAATGGCATTGTTTGGAAACTAAAGTGTTTCGCACTCTGTAGACCTTTTCACATATAAATGAGTTATTTGTCTCATAAAAAGAAACACCGAGAGTAAATATCTCGTAATGTTTAGAAAGTTAAAAAAATTAGGTTATCAAAAAGACTGTTCAGGTCGTGTGCTCAACAAATTGATTCATCACCAAACACACATGAGGGGAGTATACAATGTTTATTCTCAGGACAGTAAATTTACAACATTAAACCCTGGAATTACATCACCAGTATTCTTTCTGGTGAGTCCAGGACCAAACTCTGATAAAAGATTAGATGAGGCTACATCCCTAAACCGCGTGGCGCCAACCATCATAGGGTATGGATTGTACATTGAACCACGATATTATTACAGGAATACACGCGTTGGAAAGCAAAACGTGTGCGACGAGAAATGTAATCAGTTTTGCTCCGATACAAAAATCCAACCTTGGAGAAAAGTTCGATTGTTCATCTGTGAAGAAGATGATCAGTGCTAAATTTGGAACTTGGCTTGGACTTCAAAAACTTCGCTCTAATATGTCTATTAAGATTAGAAGCATCATTAGCTGTATGAATTACTATACCAATTAATCACAAAGTCTCATCGCAGCGAATGTTATTCAAGAAGTCTGATATACTGCGTCGCTTTGATTCATATTGAACTCAATTATATAGCCCGGTTAACAAGTATCTTATAACCATTATTGATTTGTCAGAAAGAGTAATGCGTGGTTTTCTTTGAAAAACAAAAGGTACACTCTATTTGTTAGCTTTCCACATATCAATAAGAGAGAAAAACTAAAAAATTGTGAACTGGTGAGGGTAACAGTATTTACAACAGAACATTTATGAAAGTTTCTTATAAATTTCACACATTACACATCACAAGCCTTTAATAGGAAAAACGTCGTTATTGGCTTTTAATACATTTAAAGAGCGAGACTATTATTAAAAGATTCAACACAATCCGGTTATCAACAATGTTATCTTTTCATTCACGGACATTAGTATATATGTACACGACATTCATACCTCAACGGAATATACCCTCAAAACATTCTACACATTACGATTGAAAAAAGAATTATGCGAAAGCCTACGTGTCAATTGTATTAGTAGATAACTAGGAATATCATTTATGAAAGTGATCTAATCCCAAGCATTGACTAATTGAACTTTTTTTAAATGTCATGTCTCGCGTTACAGTCTTCTTGACTACAATATTGATTTAAAGATGAGAAGAGATTTTAGTTCATTTATCACAGGGAATTACAAAGACAAATATAAATTGAAATACTCTATTGACTCTCACCCTTTTTTACTCCGCCCTTTTTGAAATGCGCCATACATAACCGCACCTACGCTAACCTCACCCAGCACCACATCACACAACCCACCACAAAGCCACATCCCACACGCCACCACACAACCCCACTCCACAACACCCACCCACATAAGCCACGATCCAACAATCCCCACCATCAACCCCATCCACCGACAAAGCCCACCCACTAGCCCACCCATGCAAACCACACCCACATAACCACTCAACCTCCATCATATCCCCATAATAGTGTTGTTTACTTATTCCCCACACACCACATGTTTATTTAATTTAAACAAAATATTGCTCCCCCACACAAACCCCCTACACAGCTCACCCACCCCCAACTCACACAAGGCACATCACCAACCAAGCGCCCACACACCAGCCCCACCCCTGTGTTACCCCACCTTTGACCCAACCCCCCATTCATCCCACCCCACCTCCCCACACACACAGGGGAGAGGAGACGGTTGAGCGGGTGGTGGTCGTTGGGGGCACCTACCCCACCCTACATCTCCTTTATCTTTTTTTTGGAATTCGAATCATATTATACGAAGCTTCCCAGCTACAACCCAGTCGGAATTGCGCAAATTCTATATTGGTATTGGGTTTATTTGAAAGCCCATAAAATAAGCTTCACAACGGTGTATCATACATGGTGGTCTGTCACAAACTGACCGAGATATCTTAGGATGAAGTTTTACAACACACGTTATTGGGGAAAATCGAAATAACCGGATATTAGCTTCCGAAGTTTGAGAAACAAAGTCCTGAGCAACGTATACCAGCAGTAGTTTCTCAAACTTCAGAAGCTAATATCCGGTTATTTCGATTTTCCCCAATAA
>JAXMNL010000078.1:176506-187426 GCA_035128595.1 Eptatretus atami | reverse complement strand
TATATAAAGACATAGTATTCATTGTCTATTATAACATAATAAATACGTTTACCTCCGAGATGGTGCGTGTCAGATCCTGAACGATTAAGTTGTTTGTTTGTTCATCCAGACAGGGTTTAACTGAAAAAAAATATGATGAATGATAACACTCAAGAGAGATATAGCAACACAACACCACACATATCCACACACACACACAACACACACACCAACACACACACACACACACACAACCACCACACACATATGTTGTAATTTCCGCTGCGTTCCGCTTTGGGATGGCGCTTACGCCCAATCGCGACTCGCGCCGCCCCGAAGCGACCAAATCCAGTCGTGAACTTTCCGACCAACCCCGAATCCAAGCACGAGAAGCCAACCTGACATCCATAACCATCATACTCGGTCACACGACTACAGCGGTCGATCGCCGAATTGCTCGATTTATCCGAACTATTCGCACGACAGAAATACCGAGAGTTTAATACTCGACGACTTGTACGAAAACGAGCCGCTTAAGCGTCTCGTTCCGTATTGAGCCGATGCAGTTATGATCGCAATCCCCTTCAGACCAGATTTACTTTTCGCTTTAAAGCCAGTAATTTCCCGAAACTGCCTGGCAGTCAAGTGTGGAAATACACCAAATGAGCAGGTTACATTCATTCAATTGTACAGTTATCACTTTTAACCATTTCTGACTTAATTAGACAAGGCGTCCACGCTCTTCCACGTAACTCAGAAGAAACGGGCCGTAAGCTTAGTTACTCGAGCTGAGATGTACCGATAAGGTCCGAGAAGGCACGTCGAGTTACCTTGCCCCATTCGGTGGCGACTCACGAGCTTTCGTCTCGGCGATCCTGTGTCTGTTTCTCGTCGGCGTCGTTGCCAACGCGCAACGCTTCAAGGCGGCTGGTTGAGTCGGGGCCTGGCTGGGCGTGCCCGATCTTCACTCTCCTCATGACTCCCGTTGGTCTGTCCAAGGCTCGGTGCACGACGGTGACTCTTCACTCTCCTCATGACTCCCCGCTTGGCTTGTCAAGGCCTTGCGCGCGCCCGACTTCACTGCAGTCTTCTCACGACTCACTACAACTCTCACCGTCCTTCCACACGACGCAGACCACACACACAAACCACTCTTCGATGTCCCAAGCTGCCTTTTTATAGCCCGAGGGGTGAAGCCCTTGTAGCTTCGCCACCAAATTGCGCTTCCCCTTTCACCTTGACCTTCCTACACCCGGCTGCTCGCCCCTTTCAAGCTCTGATATGGCTGCTTGTCACGCAGAGCCCGTTTTCATCCGTTTAATGCAAACAGACCATTTCACGGTCTGTGCACACGACGTTCCCGAATGGCTGTTTTTTTCCAAGGCAAGCCCGTTTTGATCGACTTTATGCAAATCAGTCCGCAAACAGGCTGACTTGTCACACGGAGCTGGAATGTGGCTTCTCTGTCGTTTCCGCCGTTTTCGTATCGACGCATTTTGCTGAATCGCTATCGCGGGCGTATAGGTTGTCGCGATGTTGATGGCACATGTGTGATGTCGCTGTTGTTGAGGTTGTTGTGTTTTGGTGGAGTGGCGTGGTTGTTGAGTTGTTGCGCTTCGTGAGTGTGTTGCGTAGTTGCGTGAGTTGAGACGTTGTGCGCTGGGTGGCGTGGGTATAGGTTGTTGAGGATGATGTGTGTTCTTGTTACAATAAAGGATAGGGAAAAGAAATGCGAACATCAAAAGATGCACAGCCGACCACATAATTCCCTTTAATCATCGGTAGGGGAATCTACACCTGAAACATACTTATCGAAACATAACTGCTTCTCTGGAACCTGAATGTGTCTCTGTGAATTCCACACCGTAACAATCAACAACACACCAACCCACACACCAACTACACACACACCACAACACCAACACCTACACGACACAGCACAACACGGAGACAGAGATAGAGACCAAGGAGGAAGAAGACAAAGACACAAGACACACAGGAAGACAGAGGCATTTCCCTTTGACCTGCGACCTCATCTGTCAGAGACGTGAAGTAATTTCTTCTCAGCGAACAAAAATTGGTGTTCATTTCTCTCTGACGATGAAGTCTTTCGAAGTATTCATCTTTTAGCCCTCTCCTTAATCAAGACCTCCTGTTCCAGATATTATCACGATTTCTTATGGATGACACCTGTTAGAAAGACATAACACATTAATATTATTGTTGAATAGTTAATTCTAATATTCTGTTATTAAACAACAAATATATGAAATGGGTTAAAGAATACTCCCCTCTCATCATGTGAAACATTTATCTGCGAGTCAGATCTCTTCTATTATACTCCTATTCTCCTGATAAGACTCAAATACTTCTCTCAATAAAGACTCTGTAATAGAACCGACAGTTCGCTTTGACAAGAAATATCTCGATTGATCATCATGGAGTAGATTCCACACAATGGGGTTTTCAGGTGCTGTTCTCCAAGCAATGACTGCGGGCTTTTTTGGCTTCGTTCGTTGTCGCGGCTAAATGAGATTTATCTTTTCTTTTCATAAAACTTACGTTTAAAATATTTCTTTTATTAAATTGTGTTTTTGCTATGCTTTTAGCGAAACATTGTTTGTTCGTGTTCTGATTGATTTAGACATGACCATGGACATGGGCCCTAGAATGCTTCCTCCATTTCACAGCAATCTGTCTTTAAGACACTTCAACATTTTACGAACGAAGGAATGTGAACTTTCCCCTTTTCTTCTGCTTGAGAGATAAGCTGAATATACTACGATGGAGAATGAACTGTATAAGAAATTAATTATTCCAATGAACTTGAAAATGATAAATTTACTATAGAGAAATCGGCCTTACATATAGGGGAAGTGTCTCAATTTTTTCATTTTATAGAGATGTCATTACATTGCTATAGGAGGAAGGGTATTGGGAGGAAAATGATCTCCTATTTGAGCTTTTGGGCTTGGGTGAGACGTTTTTACCCTTTCCTATTCTTTGAATGCGTGTCCAGAAACCTATTTATTCCATCGACGCTTCACTGTGCAAGCTCCTTTAACAATTTCTTGTGAACAACATAATTACAAAGTGCATTGGAGAAGTGCATCCTCTGACCCCAATGCACTCGATCTCACAAAGCATATCAACCCATACATTTTAACAGATAAAAAGCAAATCAGAGATGAAAACCTGCCAGACTTCTTTTAGTTGCGATGTATTATTTATAGTGTTGTGGTATATCCATATGGCTGCCAAACCATGACCAGCTTATATATGTGTGAAACATTTTGTCTTTGGACTGCCATCTTATGGTAAGTTCTCACCTCATCTGTTCAGCGCACTTCAGAGAAGAATTTTGAGTTTAAAAAAACAACAGACCAATAATGGTCTGCGAATACATGGACGACGTCATCAATTTTTTTTCTGGGCACTTTATTCACAGTTGACCCTCAAGATCTGTGCTCGGTACTTCGGATGGCGTTTAACTCTGTGCATATGACGTCATAAGAAGCATCCTATGCGTCATGAAATAATCACATGTCCCAGACCAGCACTCTGTGCCAATTTCAATTTATTTCTTTGGTGATGGTTTCAGAGATAACAGATGTCAAATTTTTCCAGTTTGTCAATCATCTGTCACACCCTTACATATGACGTCATAATATAACACAGATTACCATATAGTTAATGCCAACACATGTTGAATTTAGTCTCAATCCGAACAAGTGTGTCGAGAAAACACCGAAGTTACTGACGAACAAACAACGGACAAACAGAAACAGATAACGACAGACAAAGAATACAACAAGAACCACCAAGCAAACAAATGACCCAAATGCAGATACTCACTTTGCAGGGTAACCTTTTACGTATCATTTGCCCGGAATTCAATGTTGAAAGAATCATGTAAAACATTGATTACCAAGAGTCAGTTCCTGTTTCACAGAATCTTTTGATCTATGAGAGCAGACTGGTCTGATGTGAGGATGAGCAAGCAGTGACACGATGGATCGAGACTTGGTAGAAGGATTTATAAAGGGACCCACGATTGTAGTCCAAGTAATGCTTGTGTGGTGTCAGAGCTACATTAGATTGAGGGAACTGCTTAGTGGATCGAACAGAATGCTGTGTGTGGACGGATGTTTGCT
Source organism: Eptatretus atami (assembly GCA_035128595.1). Taxonomy (NCBI): domain Eukaryota; kingdom Metazoa; phylum Chordata; class Myxini; order Myxiniformes; family Myxinidae; genus Eptatretus; species Eptatretus atami. Next base: position 183,293 of record JAXMNL010000078.1, on the reverse strand, counting down.
GGGAGACTGAAGTAGTGAGGACCCAGATCCAGTACCAGATCATTGCTATGTCAATTTGCTCAATGATTGGAATAATGGGTAAGATAGGCTTTCCAAATTTGCAGATGACACAAGCTTGCGCAGGATGGTGATCAGCGAGGGTGGGTGAAAATTACAGGAGTATTGCTAACTTGCATCGATGGCAAAATGCATGGAATTACACTGAACAAGTTAGGTGTTAGATGGAAAAGAAAAGAAAATGGACCAAGTTATGTAATTATGAACTGGTCACACAGAAATTGGTGGTAGAGACTATGGAGTGAAGGCAGCACAATATAGCGGTACTACGTAAGGCAAAAGACGGGTTAGTTATCGGAGGGATAACTTAGCTCGATCAAAAGGTTTCAACATTGCACAGGAAATTAGACCAACATCTTAGAATAATTGTGCATTTTTCACCAACTCAGAAGAATAGCACACCATGGAAGTTCGGCAGGGCTCGACTGATTTCAGCCTCGATGACTCCGCCATAGAGTGGTTGAAGAAAGGCTTAATACACTGAAAGAAGTGGTACGAGGATATGCTCGATATGTTTTAATTAATAAGAAGAGATAAATATGAAGATGATTATTCAACAGGAACAGGATTAGGACCAGTGCCATAGCTGATCAGTAAAAACAAGTTAATTGGTTTTGTTAGACAGGCGACTTTTACTCAGAGGTATTATGCATGGAATGCCTCCATGAAGTAGTGCAGCAAACAGACATAGTTTAAATTCCATTAGATTAGTTACCTGGAAGTTAGAGAATCTGAGTTCAGGTTTGAGGAAGACCTTCGGTAGTTGACATTGATGGGTATTGTGTGCGTGTGTACGGAGCGCTGTTGGTGGGGTTTTGTCTAGGGGATGTTGGTTGTTGATGTGTGTGTTTTACCAACCATCCCCCTCCCTGAGGAAAAAAGAAGAAATTGAAAAAAAATACAAAAACTACAAAAAACACAAAAAAAACAATTCATTAATTAAAAACATTCTTGCATTTCTTCTTGATCTTGTGTTGATAATGATGTGTGTCTCGAAGCAGGGCCATGATGGGCTGGATGGCCTCCGCTTGTTGATTCCTTGGCTATTGAAGTGATTCTTCACCATGCGAGTTTGGACAAAGAACGACAGGACTGCACGCATGATATATATATGTATTGCCCAAAATGTTGTGATCGTCTTACATGGAGAGGTACCACTCTACGAGTACCTTCTAGTTGTTTTCCCCTGCTGTCTTTTTCTGGGGGGAGGGGGGAGGTCATTAGTGCCATGATGCAGCCCTGTTGCGAAACTCTTACTCCTTTCCCAACATCCGAGATACAGGCTGAGTCAACCACAAGTTGTTGCTATTTATTGTCCAGCAGCTCAAATCTCAGACCCGAAGACCAGCCAGCCCTTACCCATCACAACTCCATCCTTGTGTAAGTACTCATGTCTTTTCTCCTATTGCTTATACTGGTCTCCTCATTCGACTCAGACCCTCACTATCATCACTCCATCTCTTCCTCTGATTGAGAATCCTGAAGAAGGTAATCACACAAAACAGATCTTGTAAAAAAATATTCAAGGACAGAAGACCACATGTTAGATGTGTGATTGTGGAATTGATCGTCAATTTCATAAATGTTGTGTTGTTGTCTTTTCTTCATCTTTTGTGCCGTGCTCTTTACCATGTCTCGGTTTGTTCGGCGATCAACATGTAAGGTTGGCCAATCCTTCAGGAAGCGGTTGGGAAAGCCTGATGTGATCGCGAGATGGTAAAGGCAGCTTTTGTCATTTGTCAGACGTGCCTGGAATACTTCCATCAGTTTCTGAAGCATCGAAAATGTTTTGTTTCTCCAAACTAACTATCAGCAAGAAACCGAGCACACGTCATTCTAGACTGCTCCACTTTACCAAAACGTCCCATGACGAAGCACCAATTTATTTCATAAGGATGGAATCACCGAAGTACATCCTATCCCAGTTAGAAGGGGAATTGACCTCTTTCGGACATCAACCCTCTTGTCGCCAACCAATGCCACAAAACCGGTAGACACGCCTTCACGAGCAAGCACGACTCTTCATTCACACTTTATGTCAGGTATGATCATCAATCAGACTGGACCGTTCGACGTAAATTCACTCCCTCCTGAAGCCCGTGGACACGATCAAGTTATGATATGGCGAATTCTTTCAGGAAAAAGATAAAAGAGAATATGCGTGGGAACCACACATGCATCAACCATGTTGACAGCAATAACGAAATAAATTACATTTTTGATCGTTTAAAGGGTTTTATTTCGAATCAAAAGTCTGCTTTCTTCATTTGTGTGCGACAAGCCCAGCAGGCAGTATCATGCTAGGTTGCTGAGTACCGCTGATTCATCGCCCTTATGTTAGGCAGGAATTTTAATTGTTCAGATGCCAGAGAGTAGCTCGCCGACTCTTCGCGACAAGATCGGGATGTAACTCAACAAACTATGCCAAATGGACTCCATTTAATGTCCATCCAATGGACGCACAATGGTGAATAACCTGCCTGTGAACTTTCAGGATGACATTTTACTGGTCAGCGATTCAAACTCACGGCAAGACAGCATCGAGGAACGTGTCGCAAACTCAAGCCTTCCTTGTTCAGCCAGACAAGCGCGGGCAGCGCAGAAACAATCAAAATAGTGCCACGAAAGTTTCACTAAATCGAGGAAAATTCGCAAAAAAAGAACTGATGTCATTTGAGAGAAGATGAAAATATCATGAAAACAAACATTGTCCGGATGGACTGATCGACTATTGGCCCACTCTTCACAAGTTCTCACCTCGTTTCCACGGTGTCTTTGGTCCAACTTCTTCACTCTTGGTCTGGATAAAATCACAAGCTGGACCAACACATGAATGTATTCAAATCCAACAAATCTCCCACCTCACTGTCCTCAGAAACCGTCTGACAACCCCCCCCCATCGACTTTGTCACAATCCCCTGGAAGAGTCTTTCATTCAATCTTATTCGGTCTCACTATCCTGCAATGATTTCGTGGAAACACATTTCCAAATCCTACCAAAGCCAGTCGACTGCGGTCTCTTCATCGTGCAACAGTCTCTTCCTGGCCCACCTGCTCCTGATCACATGCAACACTTTTGCTTGCCAGCATGATGTACGCTCTACCCTTTGGGCTGGTGCGCCCCCTCTCACTTTTCGCTTCACCTGTGAACCAGGCATAGGATCATTAGTATCTCCCACCATATCCTCTCCTGTCCCACCCAAGCCATCGCGTGTCTTTCCTGCTTCACCATCTCCTTCCAGTCCACCCCATCCCCTCGCCCCCCCACATGCTCTGTCTTCAAACTGATCCCACTATTCTACGTTGCTCAAGACCACAGCACCCTTCTGGTAAAACTGCCATCCTGATCACTGCTCAACTTCACTCTTTCATTATCTTTTTCTCCACCTTGGAATATCCCACCCTCCCTTCAATCCACTCTTCCCTCCAGTCTCAAAAGGTGTTCAACACCACCTCTGACTCCCCCCATCAACCACAATCTTTCTCCCCTGTTTGAAAACCCCAAACCCCCTCCTTCAATTCCTGCTTTCCTTCCGGAATTCCCTCGTCTGTTCGTCCTGAATCCCTTGGTGTCCATCGTTTACCCAGAACACCTTCCATCCCTCTCCCTTCCATCAGCTCCCTAATGTCTCTTTCCCCTTGTTTTTCTTCCCTCTCCCTGCCCCATCTTGTTCTCGGCCCTTGTGTGCTCTCTGGTATATCTCATACGAGCTCGAACAATGAACACAAAAAAGAGCTCACCACCTACCATTCAGCCAACACCTGAAACTGAGCCAAAAATGATCCTTAAAGTAAATCGTATCTACTGATCCAGCGCAACGACGGCCTGAACTACCATAGTTAACCCATGACTTATCCTCCTACAATCCTCGTATCCTGGATACCTACGCACAAGGTCCCTATCCTTAAAAACGTCAGATGTTCTAATTCCTTTACAGCCTGTCACCACCGTTTAACACACTGTTACACCTTTGGATCCTAAGGACAGCGGATTGAGTCAACTATGCGAGCACCTCGCTTATGCCGCCAACTAAGATCAATGCACTTTCAGTTGCTCGCGCCGATTTCAAATCAGCGAGCCGGCTCACACCCTTCGAAATTCGATGCCGGACAAAAACCATAACCTGCCGGATTTTCCCCACTTCAGATTCCCGGCAACAGAATTACCCAACCTGTTTAATCCAATTTACAGTCGGCGAGTTCCAGAAATGACTCAACTCAATTTCTCCGCCGGTGCGGTCAGCCGTAGTCGGGCAAGCACTACTTTAGTTGAATGCAGGCACACGGGAGGGTCAGAAAAGGATCTGGAGCCGGTCCCCTTACCCTCCTTCAGTGGCCTGGCCTCCGCTCAACTCACCGATCACTTCCTCCGGTTGCCCTCCCCCCCCCCACCCGCCTCCCCAACACCCTTGCCCTGGATGTTGCGGAGCCGCTACTCACGTGTGCACATTTCTTTGGTGGCAATCACCGGAACTTCGTGGATTAACGTCCACTCCCTTGCTCATCGGAGGAATCTTTATTTACTGTGCCGGAAGACAATCACAGCTCACACCCAGATGAGAGCTGCGTACTTCCTTCTTTGCATTGCTCTTTTACAGCCTTATTCTTTAGAGCAAATTATTGCGAAAAAGTGGAAGGAGGCTCATGGCGTTACACAAAGACGGATACTTGTTCCTGAACTACTGACATCATGTGCCGTGTAAATGTTTCCAAGCTTGAGCTCCAGCTCAAGGTAAGTCTGTCTGAGAAACACAGCTGTGTGCAGTATTGATGACAAACACAGTATTCTATAGGAATAGGCATGGGGTTACTGACAAGACATTGTGGGTAGGAGCTCATGGAAACAAATGCCTGACATGGGATTATTCTTCAAGCACCCAACGACACCTGAGCTGCCGTGCGACTTATCAGGCCCGAACATTCCAACCTGCCCGTCTGAGCGAGTGGTTTTAACACTTCCCTGATACTTCTGGTGAACAAAACAACTTTAGTTAGTCACCATGATTTTGCATACATGCAGACGTTAGCAAGCATTTAAAAGCCACAGGAGAATGAGTATCATCATCATTACCAAACATGACAGAAAATGTTGGTGCAGCTTATGTCACAAGGCGATAATTATTTTCTTCCGCAACCCACTCAAGGTGTGAAATATGTTTTTTTGTTGTTGGGCCATGTTTGGACTTGACCCGTTAATGCTGTGATTGTTTTCTTCATATCAAATTAATCTTTTGCCTGTGATTACTTAGTGTTCTTTGATACACAGAATATTCCAACAATCTCTACACAGCTTTGACTTGCTTTTCCTGAGTCTGTATACACGCACCTGAATGTCATTCATTAGGTATTCATAAAACAAGCAGTAACATATTCACGTGTGTTGTCATCATTTATTGGAGAAACAATTTCACATTCCGTTGTCTTGAGTTGCTTTCGCAGTGTTTTACTGCTTCAATTACAGGAATATTGCAATCGATAATCTGATTGAATGTACATGTTTATCACCTCATGTGTCTTCTTGTAAACACAGAATTGTCTATGAGGAATATGGGTTCATCGTGGTTCAATGACTATGATTGCGTATCAATTAATATTACCTTCACGATTAATGGGCTTGAACCGCAGTTCACATGTGAACGTGGTACATAGTATGTTCCCTAGTTGATCTAACAATTATCAAGAATGCATTCCGAACATTTCATTATCTTTGGTTACCTTCATCAATCTCACCTGCGACATGCTCACTAAACTGTTGAGAGCCAAGACATTCTGGATTTCGACTCTTGCCCATTTATTTTTTTTAACTGCAGAACTTTTACAAGTCTGTCAATCTCACTTTACTAGCACTTCGATTTTTCTGAGCCAAAACCAAAAAAAAGCTGCAAAAGGATTTTATTTTTCTTCTATCCAACTGCATCACCTCGTTGTAAGACACGGGATCCCTGCACATTTTCTTCTTCCAACTCAGCAATGGAATCCCATCCCTCGCGATACATAAAATTCATCCTTTGTATCAAGATCCGTCGATCTTCAGAGTCACTCATTCGATTCAGACCATCACTGCCATGATACATACCCTTTACGCCTCGTTTCAACATGTTAGGACCTTCCAAAGCTATCAACTATCCAGCCGAGGCTTTCCCTCGATATCTCTTTCTGATTCTGCACCCCGGTGCTCTCCAACTCGTTTAGCCCGTGCGCGCTCAGGGTGACCTGCTATCCTCACTCTTGCGCACCCATGGGGCTCTCAGGTGGGAATCTTTTTTCTCTCTTTCTAATCAAAGCTGCGTCCCCAACTGTGTTTCACCCCATATATTACTAATTTCTTCCTAGTATACCACAACTCGCTGGAAATGTCCACATTTCTCTTTCTGATATCTCCATGCCTGGCCGGACATCCCTCATCCTGTCTGACATACAAACTCTCTTCCCTCCTTTTTGTCCTTGCAGATCTCTCTCCCCCCCGCTTTATACCTCGACGGGACTTGTACGAAAACGAGCCGCTTAAGCGTGCTCGTTCCGTATGTGAAGCCGAGCAGTTTGATATCGCCAAGTCCCGTCAGACCAGATTTACTTTTATCGGCTTTAAAAGCCAGTTAATTCCCGAGAACTGCCGTGGCAGTCAATGTAGGGAAAATGACACAAATGAGCAGGTTGACATTCTATTCAATAATGTACAGTCATGCACTTAACCATTTCTACTTAATAAGACAAGGCGCCACAGACTTTC
>JAXMNL010000078.1:143252-157080 GCA_035128595.1 Eptatretus atami | reverse complement strand
AACTCAGCCCGACGTCACTTTGACCTCCGTGCCCCCCCCCCACCCGCCCTCCCCCAACACCCCTTGCCCTGGGATGTTGCGATGCCTACTCACTGTGGTCAATTTCTTTGTGCAATCACCGAAACCTTCCGTGGAATTGAACGTCACTCCAGTTCTCCGTGAGAGCTGAATCATTTATTACGTGTGCACGGAAACAAATACACAGATCAACACCAAGATGAAGATTGCTGTGAACTTCCTTCGCATCTGTTTTACAAGCCAATATTTCTTTAGAGCAAATTATGCAGAAAAAGTGGGAAGGAGGGGGCATGGGTTACACAAAGAACAGCTACTTTGTTCCTGAAGCTTACTGACATCATAATGGCCTGTAAAGATGTTCCAAGCTGAGAACATTTCCAGCCTCAAGGTAAAAGGTGAATGTTCTTGCAGAAAACACAGCTAGTGTGCAGTAGGTTTATGACAAACACAGTCATTCTATAGAATAGGATGGGAACTGACAAAGAAACATTGTGAGAGAGGCAGGCTACATGGAACAATGCCTGACAGATGGATATAATCTTGGCAAGCAACCCAACGACCTTGAGGCTTTGCAGCTGCGAGCTTATCAGCCGAACATTCCACCTGCCCGTTACTGGGCGAGTGTGTTTTTAAAACACATTCCATGGATTCTTCTTGGTGAACAAAACAACTTTAGTTATCACAATGTTTGCAATAAATGAGACTTTACAAGCATTTAAAGCACACAAGAGGAAATGAGTATCATCAGTTCATTACCAAACATGACAGAAAATGTTTGGTGCATGGCATATTATACATGTCACAAGACAAATTAATAATTTTCTTTCCGCAACCCCACTTCAAGTGTGAAATATGTTTTTTGTTGTTGGATTGCATGTTTGGATTGACCACGCTTATGTGTGATGTGTCTCAATATCATAATTTTTTTGACCTGTTATTACTGTAAATGTTCATATTGATACAAAAATACCAAACAAAATCTCTCACCAGCATTATAACATTGCTTGTTCTGAGTCTGGATACACCACCTGATTCATTCAGTTATATTAATAAAAACAAGCAGTAACATGACTCACGTGTGTTGTCCATCATTTATTGGAAGAACAATTCACGATTCCTTTCGGTTATTTTCCTGCCAATATTTTTACTGTTCAACTACAGAATAATTGCAGTCATTAATCTGATTGGATGTAACATTGTTTATAAACCATCATGTCTTCATTGGTAAACACAGGAATTGATGACTTGGAGATAGTTCCATCGAAATTGTTCAATGACTAGTGGATTGCATCATTAATATATTTACTCTTCAACTATAGTTAATGTAACAGAACATCTAACATTGAACAGGTGAAAGTATTTCCTAAGTTGTAATCAAAATTATCAAGGAATGCTATCCTGACAGAGTTTTCATTTATCTTTGGGTTTTTCATCAATCTCCACCTGCCAATGCTCAATAAACTGTTGAAGGCAAGACAAGTTGGAATCGATTTCACCTTCCACCATTATTTATTAAAAAACGCAGAACTTTAGCTTAAATCTCACTTGGCTGCCCACTTCGATTACTTGAGCCAAACCAAAAAAGGCCTGCCAAAAAGGATTTAAATATTTTCTTCTTCAAGCTGGCATTCACCTAGTTTTGTGAGAGACGGATCCTGCATTTTAGCTTCTTCCAAACTCAGCAATGTCGTGGATCCATCATCGCAGTTGACATAAAATCATACCTTTTATCCAAAAGCCTTACATCTCAAATCATTCAAATTGGATTCAGACAGGTCACTCCAACTTGGACATGCCTGCTTTTAACTCTTTCAACAATGTTGGAGCTTCAATATCAGACATATCAAGCCACTTTCTGGGAATATCTGAGCTCGATATGGCTTTTGGCATCCCACAGCTCTCCAAACTGTTGGCGAACTCCGATCCATGGATGACTGACTTCCTCCACTCTTTGCAGCCAACATGGGCTCTCAATGGAACTCTTTGCTTTCCTCTTCCTGTCAAAGCTGGACTTCCCAATGTGTTCTCAACCCACTTATTACTAATCTTCTTCAATGAGTATCCCCAAACTCGCTGGAAAATTCTCATTTTCTCTTGCTTGATGTCTCCCACTCTCTGCCGTGGACATCCCTCATCCTTCTGACAGACGCAAGGCTCTCCCTTCCCTTTCCTTGACAAAAATCACAACTGGTTAGACATCTTTCTCTCTTCCCCTTCTCTCCCCAATGACCTTACCACAAACCCATCGACTGTCTCATCAACCCTTTGAAAGAAGCTCTCAGCACTCAAACTCTTGGTCTCCACTCTGAGCCATGATCTCTCCTGGGCAAGCCACATTTCATCGCTGCTCCAAACGAGACGAGCTCCTATCACCTGCAAGGTTTCATCCACAGCTTCAAGGGAGTCCTGCTCTCGTCTGGGGGCTGCTCCCATTCTTGCTCTCCTTGAAGCGTGGAAACAAAGGCTTTCAAGATTCATTGGAATTTCTCATGATGAAGCAGAGTTGATTGGACAATCACATTCACCATCGCCACCAGGTCGGTTGATCTCCATCTTCTTCAGGACTCATTTCTGGTTCCTTGCACTTCCACCTCTCCATGCTTCTTCTCTCCGAGGTATGTCAGGATGCACGCAGCTCTACCAGCAACCCCTTCAGAGTGAAATTGCTAAAATCCAGAACCACCGCTTACCTCCACTCAAGTGTTCCTTTTTCCACACTGCCTTCAACTGATTCTTCCCTCCAGGTCTTAAAGCACACCTGCTCACCACCATCTCAAGTCATCAACACTTCCAAAACCATGATATTTTTCTCCACCCGATAACAATCCCCACCACTTCCAACATTTTGCTTATGTGTCCAACTTGTCCACCCCTTATGTTATCCTTACCGATCATCGTACCTGCGTACCTTATGTCAATCTACATCTTATTTTCCCCTCCACCCTGCTGTTGACGTTCCCCTTTCCACTGCTGTTTCCCTTTGTATGTTGTTATAGTGATCTGTTTCGGCTGTTCCGAGTTCTTTCACGAACCCACACCATGCACACAAAAAAGTCGAGGATTGAAGAATGTTCTCCCTCCTTTCAGGTGCAAAATACATAGTGAATGAGTAAAGATCCGAAAGACGTGGGTCAGCATGAGAGGACTTAAAAATGGTGTTTTCTGTGTTGAAAACTCAGAAGGTAAGATCAGGATTGGACTACCACTTCATTCCGTTGCCTTTCTTCCTGGGATAAGCTCATCCAATGCTCGAACGTAGCTGATTGTGAAGAGCCACAAGAAATGTGGGATGCCATCCAGACCAGGGCTTTGAATTTTGCATCTGTGAGTGTTTCATAATTTCTGTTTTTGGCAATTATCACTAAGGAAATATCCTCTCGATGTTACTTCTCTTTTCCAAGTTTGTACTGTTCACCTTCTTGTTGTTTCTTTCAGTTTTCAGAAATCCCTTTCCAAAAGTAGGTTCATCATTTTCTGAGGTGGAGGGAATTTTGATGCAACAGTCTGCTTCGATTTCCTCAGTTTTTGATTGACACTTATGAGTAAATTTTCAAAATGCGCGTCTTTTCTTCTTTAATTTACTTGTTTGTTTGTTTGAGTTTTAGGTCTCATTGGTTGTTATCTACTTTGGATTTCAAAAGGTGGGGGGAAGTTCTCCAGAAACTCAAAATCTCCACCTCCTTTGGTAAAGGATCATGATTCATAACCAAACTGTGAAATGTCCTTTCATACCCTTCGTTCCAAGGACTCTTTTCAAATCTTCAGCTGAACCTCTGACAGCCTCCACTTGTAGCTTGTTTGGAATATATTCCAGAGTGTATAGTTCAAGTACTCATAAGGCGTTTCCTTTATCATTCCTCTCACTGGTATAATTTCAGGCTTACTTCATTTTGAGGTCCTTCTTGACTCATTTTTCAGAACCTGGTATTTTGTCATTTCCTGATTTCTGTGGCATGTCGTCCAAATGTCATTGGGAACTCAAACCTCAAAGAAAAATGCTGACTTTTCCTTTTTGTGTTTTGAGCCCACTATGTCCGGCACGCCAATGCTTTGTTTGTGATATCCATACTTCCCGACATTTTCTAACAATCCAGTGTAGTGTTCTTGAATCTTGAGCATTTTATGATGACTCGCTCTCCATCCAATTCATTTCACCCTTCTTAGCCATTCCGGTGAGCCTTCCTTGTCAATCCTGTCCGTCAAGCTCGTTTTAAATCTTCCTGCCCTTTTACCACTCCCATTGTCAGAGTATATCTGCTTGATATTTCTTTTTTAAATTTTTCTTTGCAATCATTGGGCTGTGTGTTCATGTTTTGTTTTCCTGTGTATTATCCATCATTACACAGTTTTTTGAAGTTTGTTGCAAAATGGAATAAGGATTCCCTTTTCTGGTTTGTTGTTTTCTTTGGTCATGCACAAATCTCATACGATAGTCTGGTTGAGCTTTCACATACTTCAGCTTGTTGACCACACGATGTTTCTGTGCACTTAGTTACGCCATCACACACCCTCCTCGTTTTTTCCAGTCTTCGGTAAATACAGCCACGGTATGCATGGTTTGTACGGAACATCTTGTGAATAGTTAGATGTTTCCTTGTTTTTGGTGTCTTAAATGTGCATCTCCAATTGTGGCCAGTTTATAATTGCACAGCCATATGGAAAACGGCCACTGCAAGTTGGTTTGTAGCGTTGGATTTGTTCATGGAGAGAGGGAAGACTTTAAAATAGTCTTTTTCATGCGTTTGTACTCTTTTTCATTATTTTTACGGCATTTTTTTGTGTTGTACCTGGGGCTTCTTTTAATTCCGATGTATTGAAAGAATGCTGTGTTCTCTTCGTGTATTTTGTCTGTTAATATTCGTGTGGATTTTTTGTTACGCTCTCCTGTATGGATGCTCATGTGCTGATTCAAATTGTCTTGATGAGAGAAACTTTTATCACATGTGGAGCATTAAAGGATGCTCTCCTGTATGGATCCTATGTGCCTATCTCAAAGGTCTTACGAGAGAAAACTTTTATCAACAAAAATGGGATTTCGTGAGGAGCGCTCCCTTATGGATCCTCGATGTATTTTCAAATGGTTTTTTTGATGAGAAACCTTTATCACAGACAGAGCATTTGTGAGACAAGCTCTCCTGTATGGATCCTTCATATGTATTTTCAAATCGCATTTTTGAGAGAAACCTTTTCACAGACAGAACATTTGTGAGGACGCTCTCCTGTATGGATCGTCATATGCTTATTCAAATCGCATTTTTGAGAGAAACTTTATCACAGACAGAACATTTGTGAGGACGCCTCTCCTGTATGGATCCCCAATGTATTTTCAAACTGCCTTTTTCAGAGAAACCTTTAACACAGACAGAACATTTGAAAGGACGCTCTCCTGTTGGATTCCTCATATGTATTTCAAACTGCTGTTATGAGAGAAAATCTTTATCACAGACACAGCATTTGTGAGACGCTCTCCTGTATGGGATCCTCAATGTATTTTCAAATGGCATTTTGAGAGAAACCTTTATCACAGACAGAACATTTGAGACGCTCTCCTGAATGTATCCCTCATGTGCTGATCAAACTGCCTTTACAGAGAACTATTAATCACAAATGGAGCATTTGTGAGGACACTCTCCTGTGTGGCATCCTATGTGCAGATACAAATTGCCTTTACAAGAGAAACTTTTATACAAATGCGAGCATTTGTGAGGAACGACTCTCCTTGTATGGATCCTCCGATGTATTTTCAAATTGCCTTTTTGAAGAAACCTTTATCACAGACAGAGCATTTGTGAGGACACCTTCCTGTATGGATCCTCATATGTATTTTCAAATGTTCTTTTTGAGAAGGAAACCTTTATCACAGGACAGAGCATTTGTTGAGGACGCTCTCCTGCATGGATCCTCATATGTCTTTTCAAAGTGCTCATTCGAGAAGAAACCTTTATCACATCTGGAGATTTGTAAGGACGCTCTCCTGCATGGATCCTCCATATTATTTTTCAAACTGCCGTATGAGAGAAATCTTTTATCACAGACAAGCATTTGTGCAGGGACCTCTCCTGCATGGATTCCTCATACGTCTTTTTCAAAAATATTTTTTCGAGACAAACTTATCATAGACAGAGCATTTGGTGGATGTTCTCCTCTGTGGTCCTCAGTGTATTGGATGTTTGTGAAGTAAATCTACTTTTTTTGTAAGTAGATTGTAAGATAAATTTTGATGTTAAAAAAATCTACACTGGCCATATCTTACACTTGTAACACATTTCCTTTCGATAAACCTTTGGGTTTGTTTAATTTAATATTTATCTTTGTGTGGTTTTCACCAGATGCACACTTGTATTTTGAGTCTTGTTCTTGGATGATTTGGTTTGCTTCAAAAATAGACAAATCTTCACCATCAAGCGCTCCTGGACCGTATCTGCCCAAATGCGACTTCTTGATTGTTCTACAAAACAAACAAGAAGAAAGTTCCATTTTAGAGAACTCAAACTCAAAATATTTTTACCAATTTCGAAAATTTTATGAACCCTGAATTCAAAAGCAGTGAATGTTTAATTTTGTATGTTTCTGCTCATCTGTTGCAGAACAGACAGGACTGCGTTTGTCAAATGCAAAATCTGGAATCTTCCTTTGCCAGAATCATATCTTAAAGTTTGTGAGACAAAATGAACCACATTTACAGGATTAAACATCACCTGAAAATATGAAGGACATAAAGTTTAAAACACTGCCACATGTAAATCCCATCAATAGGTAGTATGCAATAGATGTCACTTCCGCTGTTGGAACGAGCTTCAATAATGCTGCCACCATTGCAGAGATAAAACGCGAGGTGTTTACAATGAGAAGAATATTTTATATGTCCATGTATATGTATACTGAAACGCAAAAAAGAAACTTACCACCTTTTAAACCTTTAAATATCAACAATAACACTGTGCTGATAGTAAATGTGTTGAACCTTATTTGTGGACAATAGTGTCCTCACTGTCAGACAAAAAGGTCAGCGAATGGTCACTTGAAACTTCAGTTTGTCACTTCATGCACAGCTGTTGGAACAGCCGTTTTGATTTGCTCCAGTGATTAAGCCAAAGGGTACTGAGATGATTTTAATGAGCTGCACGTGATGTCTGATATTGCTTTAAAAAGCGCCAGTGCCCAAAATGGGCATTTCAATCAACATGGCCACGATTGTCAAGGGATCAACCGGCAGCATGCCTTGGCATGCCTGCAAGGCGACTGAGACTACCGTTGAGGTGGCACGTCGCCTTGCTGTTCACACCAGACGATATCGGGCCTGGTGGACCAGAGACACCCCACAACTCTGGCAGATGACAGACCTCGATCAGGGAGGCAAGAGTCACCACTGCAAGGCAGGACAGGCAGATGCGTCCCTAAGTCACCTGCGGATCGATTTCCGTCCAGCATCCCGCCATGCGGTAGAAAACTCCGGGCGTTGCAAACCACGATCTCCAATGATACTGCACGAAGACGACTGTCATGATGCACTGCCTTATCCAAAACAATGGTGGCCACACAACCTATTGAAAGGGACTGACATTGCCACCCTGCTGTGTTCTTGTACTGTAGAACAAACTTGATGAGATGTGGTATTGGTCAAAAACTGGACATGTTTCATCAATAAAAATGCCAATGTTTTCAATTAGCAATTGTTGGTTTGTTTTATTTTTGAACTGTTACAATTTTATTACATTTCAAACAAGTGGTAAGTTTCTTTTGCGTTTCAGTATATATATATATATTATTGTTGCAGTTCTCGGAACCCGCATCCGCCAAGGCAATGGCACCCAACCATTATAGCGGTCGCTAGACAGTTATTCCATGAATGTATGTAAAGATAGTCCCCCTTTTGTCTCACGAGACAACAGGACGTGCATTCGCTGGGATCTCATGCGAGTTGCTTTACACCACCAACTTCATCTACTCTTCTTTTCTTGCTTATTTCTGAGGAACTCTGAATTGGGTCCGCGCAGAGGCCCAACACATTTACAGCACAGCCAGACAGGGGAGGGGAATCGGAAAGGCCGTGGGGGCACCGCACGAGCATCGACAGCTCAGAAGCTCCCGTCCTCAAAACGATCCTCAACCCAGCTTTGCGCGGTTATACAGATGGCCCGGCCAACTAGAGATTATCGACTCGAGCTCGATGATCTGGGATGAGATTGCTGTTGCATTGAAAAGGCATTGGAACTATATCTCGCAGAGCGTGGCTGGAGCCTTGGAGCCAATAGCGACCCAATGTCATAGGCCGATAATCGAAAAACAAACAAACTACGCAACGGCAAATGACAACTTGGGGACACAAGTTGTGTAAGATACGGGCGCGCGTACTTTTCAACCATTTCTGGACTAATTATTCAGCATTCTCTTTTCCCTCCATTTCTCCACCGCGAACATATCTATATCCTTTCATTACAAATCTCCATGTAATTTATTATGTCCGAGCATTCACCCTCAAACCCTGACACAGATTGGTGTTGGCCCCGCACACACAATAACGAATCGCGCGAAAGCTGAGCGCTGACCACGTGGGCCATGGCGGATCCGCGCTCACTGTACGAAACGTGCTCGAAGGCGCGACCCTGCTTTAGCTCGGGCACTTGATTATCGTACAGAGCGGGCACGAATGGACACACTTACCGTCTGTGCATGGGTTATTATAACACCTCCGTTCTTTCCTCACTGGCGGCCGCGGGATGTTCCCACAGATGGCGAACGTCTCTGAACCTCTCCGCCTGGTGAAGCCGCGATCAGTCAGGAGGTGTGCTGCGCAGTTCAGAGCGCTCGCGGCCGCCGTGACGCAACACGGAGCCGGCATGATCACGCGCTAACGGTGGCGCCCGGGCAAGCATGTGGGACGGACGCCCACCATCAGCCGGTGTAAGGGCAGGGGCCCGGGGGTTGTGACAAGCATTCATGACGCGGAGTTCGGTGTGGGCGATCTTATCATGTCGTGGGGTCGGAGCGGGACATTTTCACGGCTCGGGTCACCTGCGCTGGAAACGGAATGTCACCGCTTCGGCGCCATTTGTGGCCTGGCGCGCGAGGGAATCGGGCAATCAGGGGGCCAATTCAGGTGATGACGCATCCGCTTCGGGGGGCCCCCCGCCCCCACACTGCGTGGCTCTATAAAAGGCGGATCCTTGGGGCGTTCTCGCTCTGTGTCATTCGTCTCCGTTTCATCATCGCCTGCGACTCCGCCCTCACCGTCGCTGACTCCACCCACCCACCTGGTCCTGCCGGCCACTCCGTCCTCTCTCTCTCTCGACTCCACCCTCCCAACTCAAGCACCTCCTTCACGCCGACCGGTCGCGTTTTGACGCGAGCTGCATGAAGCGAGAGACGAGCACCAGCTTTCGGGGAGGTACCGCACCACAGCAGCCATTCCCCCCAAAACGTATTGGTGCACGTTCAGGCAATTCAATTTGTACAGAGTACGAGAGCACGCCAGCCTCGACTTCTTTCCTTTATCGCTTCAATATAAGTTTCATCTGGTTTTGTGTGCGTGTGCGTGTTGTCCTCGCGCCTGTCCCATCGTAAGATTGCAGAGGCTTATTATTTTTCGTATTATCATTATTATTATTATTAGCTACTAGTGCGGGCCCATACGGCATGCCCGTACGTGCATGCCTGTACGGCGTGCCCCGTACGTGTGTTGCCGTACGTGCAAAAAAAAAAAAATTGGACGTCAATCGGTGACGTCATATCACCGTGTCCTGTCATTGGTGGTAAATAAATGGCCATAACTTGGGAACTGCTTGTCCAATAATATCAAACCTTGAAAAGCCCACATCTACAGTCCCCAGCAATATTCCTGGCCAAGTTTCAATTGATCAGACAGTGGTTGTCCGAGAAACAGCGCGTCGCAGACACACACACAGACAGACAGACACACACACAGACAGACAGACACCACACACACACCACAGATTGCCTGGAACTATCGATAAAGAATAATTATTGCTATTATTTCGGTTGAGTCTGCTCTGTGTCTTGCTTTGTAAGTTTCTTGTAATATTGCCTTACTCTCACATTCTTTCTTTCCCTGCCACAACACACCCTAATAAAACTATCCTGCACCACATACTTTTCCTCACTTGCCTTGTAAATAAATTATTTTTAGAAATGTTCCCAGCTCTTTTTTTGTCTTTTCCTTCATTTGATCCAGCATGGTCCGAATCCTAGCTTGCGACTTTTATCCCATGGATCCGTTTCCTTTTTAGCCGGAACGCTCCTGTTATGTCACAAGGGGAAAAGAAATCCTGTTCTCGGCTAACCACGCACGAAGTCGTCGTGGGTCTCCGAAAATCACCCAAAATGTGTGAGTGTGGCTTGTCTACCTCTCAAATGAGCTCCCACAGCTTGGCTGTTTTCCGCAACCAGTGCCCTGGCCTCGCCGTGCACCCACCCACAAACACTTAACACCAATGGACGTCACATCGTCATCCCCACAACCACGAGTCAAGACCAGGACGAGCAGAACCAGCAGCAACAGTTCAACTGTCACAAGTGTCTGTTGCTGCTGTCCCCAACTGTCAGCGAGCTATCACCAACATCATTTGGATCTTCTCACCAAACTGCCAACAAGGCAGTCCTGCTGTCCTTTTGTGGGTGACCATGTGAACAGAGCCTCAAACACGACTTCAGCCCAAATTCAGCTTGCCGATTGGCGCATCGCCTGCCACATGATCTCCAACCGTCCATTATCTTTGTCATTGTCTCCTGACCTCAAATGAGATGAACTCCCAATTAATGCAGGCCTGGCTCACATCGCCAGTTCGGGGTGCTGGAACGAGCCACCAAAACGAGCCATACGCCGAACAAACCAAGCAGAAATAAGAAGCGCCCACAAAATCAACAGCAATTATCACCTATTTGTCCAGCGCCGACAACAAGAAGAGTAGTACATCCATAGAGTGCTGAACAGTGTCGATCCGTTGTAAAAAGGTGGGACTTGAGGTAAATGATCCAGCTCCACAGCCCATGGTTGACATTCAGAAACGAACTGTCAAGGAAAATCTTGCAGTGTGATGACTCAAATGTCCTGTTAGTCCAATTGAAAATGAACCAAAATTAAAATGGTAAATAAATTGTGATTTCCAAGCCAATGCGTCTTGATGGAAAGGGCTTAGACAAGATCCGTTGGGCGAAGGCCATCTTATCATGTGCACGAACGAAGAATAACCGCTCATGCAGAAATGAAAACCGACATCAACATTACCGTCCTGCCATTAAAAAAGGTGGAAAAAAACAGACAAACTTGCAACTACAAACCAATCAGCCAACTCCCGATCATCAGCAAGGGTTAGGAACCTTTCATTGCCTTCAGACATAAATCCTTCCCTTCTCCAATGGCTTTATGTTCGATAATCAATTTGTTTCAGACCAGGTCACTCCACTCCAGATATTGCCTGCTTCTGCTCTCCCAACAATGGAACATGAATCAGAGCCATATCCCTCGGACATATTCGCGTTGCTGTTGACACGCTCTGGCACCCTGCCTGCTCACCCAAAACTCTCTTCCTATGGTATTCAAGGCCATCTTTCATCATGGCTTCACAGACTCCTTTCCTGTCGCAGTCACATGGCCCGAAATGGAGTTCTTTCATCCCTCTTTCCGTCCATGTCTGGAGTTCTCAAGGCAGGGGGGGGTGTCATATGCCGCCTTGTTCCCATTACGGACTCTGAGTTTGGCTGGCGGGGGTGGGGCGGGGGGGAGTCGACCTGCCATGGAGTTTCTTCCTGGACCTGGGTTCCTCTACCTCCATTATCTCTACACCCACCTGAACCAGCTCATCTTGGCTTGCCATGTGCGTGTTGAGGAATAATTTGACTTGCTCGCAATTTGGGGAAACGGGGGTTTTCCCCCGACACCCCTGATTCCGAATCCCGTGAATTTGTGGAGCGCGGAGGGTTCGAATTCCGCTCCTGAACAACCAATTTGTGGATTCGAACCCCGCAAATTTTCTATGGAGGTGGAGGGTTCGTACCCACTCCTTGACTTCCAATTGTTGTGATTGTGTCCTGCAAATTTATGGAGTGGAGGGGTTTCCACCACCCACTCCTGACTACCAATTGTTGTGGGAACGGGTATCGGCGGCGAGCACGACCACTAGGCGGGAGCAGTAGAGCGCGCTCCACGGAACACCCAGAATTCAGATCGTTACCCTCGGATAAGTCCGAAAGGCACGCGTTCCCTTACGGACCCATGAATCACCTATAATTGACCACATGGATAGGTTAATGCCCAACTTCAACACAATAAATACCACGTGGAAAGCTCCGGGGAATTCACACCTCTACGGAGCTCGAGCGGGACGAGCCGTTACGTGCTCGAACGTGCGCTAACCCGAGCGGATGGTTACCAAGCCCGTCGTCCAATGCACAATTTAATGTCTCCCAATTTCTCAACTCGCACCCGTGCCAGCAATAAAAGAAACACAGAAACGAGCTGCGGAACATTCAAAATTAGGGGTATTTATTTATATCAATAATCGAGGAGGGGAACACCAGAGCAGAGTTTCACAACTATAAGAAATGCAAATGTACAATGAGCAAAGAAGCCACTTAACAATTCTACTTGCAGGAGGCACGCGCACGCGTGCACACACAACAAAATGACCTCGTGGCGTCTTTATTCGGCTCTCCAGCTGAGGAGGCATAGTTCGGCTGGGAGTCAGAATGGCCGGCCACCTGCGCCGCTGAGCGACGCGGCTGGTCGATTGGCACTTTCGGAGCCGGTCGTCGAAGGAATGTGAGCTCCTTGTAAACCATTGTGGAGGGACCCGAACCCACATGTCAGCTTTCGTGCCAACGGCGCCGAGCAGAAGACCAGGGCGAAGACCGGGACCACAAGGAGCGCCTAGCAGGCCAGAACACCAGGAGAGCGGGTTGCAACCAACAAACGACCACCACCTCAGCGCAACCACGAAACTCTGAACTTCGACCAACCACGAGCACCACCAACATAGCTCGACACCAGCTCTGACACTTCGACACTTCCTCTCTCATCCGATCGCGCGGCAATTATCCCCTCCTTCATACAGAGGGGAGGAGCCGCCTACTCGGGACCCGCTCCCCTCACTGGACGCGCTGGCGCGCAAAATGCGTCGTCGCTCTGGTCACTGCCAAAACGGGCGCCAAGTTCCGTGCATTGTCGGAAGGTGGTGACATTCATGTGACCGCCCCTCACTCAGTGGAGCGAGTCCATTGTCGGACGACGGTAAACCTCACTCGCATCACCTGATTGCTGGGGTGTCGTTGGGAAAAGTCCGCCCTCTGTGCGTGATTGCCGACAAGGGGTGGAGTCGGAGCTGACGGCGATGAAAATCTCCGCCCACGTAGGTTGCGTCGAACGCACGCGGCAATGCGTCGGTGTTCGAACTGAAGTGAAGGAGATTTGTTGTGAAAGGAACTCCGCAGCGCACACATGTAATTCCCGTTAGACACGGGGTAGGGGGCCCTAACTATAACACATACTTATCGAGATAAACTAAGCCACGCGAGACCTGAATGTTGAGTGCTCATTGTTATTTACGTGTGCACGGAAACAAATACACAGATCAACACCAAGATGAGATGCTGTGAACTTCCTTCTTTGCATTCTGTTTTACAAGCCAATATTCTTTAGAGCAAAATTATTTGCAGAAAAAGTGGGAAGGAGGGGGCATGGGTTACACAAAGAACAGTACTTGTTCCTGAAGCTTACTGACATCATAATGGCCTGTAAAGATGTTTCCAAGCTGAGAACATTCCAGCCTCAAGGTAAAAGGTGAGATGTTCTGAG